>BQNB010160620.1:0-11187 GCA_026074375.1 Tanacetum coccineum | reverse complement strand
TTTAGTATGATACAAGAACTTCTGAGGGATGCATTTCCACATCTTACGGCGTTACCATCATCTGCCTATGAAGCCAAAAAGTTTACCAAAGATTTAGGGCTAGGTTACGAAAAAATCCACGCGTGCCCTAACGATTGTATGCTTTATTGGGATGATAGGGCGGGTCAACAATCATGCCACATTTGCAAAGCTTCGCGATATAAGAGCGATGAAGTGGGTGGAAGTTCAAAATCACGCAAATCAAATAAGCCGGCAAAAGTTTACGTTATTTTCCCTTAATTCTGAGACTTAAAAGGTTGTACAAGTGCGAGAAAACAGCAAAGGACATGAGGTGGCATGATACAGGTAGAACAAAAGATGGAAAACTGAGGCACCCCGTAGATGGTCTTGCTTGGAGCGCGTTTAATGATCAATATTCACAGTCTGCCTCAGATCCTCGGAGTGTGAGGCTTGGCCTTGCTAGTGATGGTTTTAATCCGTTTGGTACAATGAGTACATCACATAGCACATGGACAGTGTTATTGATTCCTTACAATTTACCTCCTTGGATATGCATGAAACGACAATCATTCATTCTTTCATCAATTATTCCTGAGGAAAAAGCTCTTGGCAATGATATTGACGTATATCTAAAACCTTTAATAAAAGAGATCTAATTATTATGGAAGGGTGTTGACACTTATGATGCTTTTTCTAAGCAACATTTCAAGCTAAAGGCTTCCCTTATGCTCCATTAACAGGATCAGATGTTTTGAAACAGTTAAGCGGTATAAGATTTAAATATGGGAAGTCTAAGAAAAGGACGAGGGAGGAGGATGTTGGTTCAATAAGTACTCACGCAAAAGAGGCAACACATGACAACGAGGGTGCATTTGAGTGTACAAATACTATCATTGAAGAAGATATTGACGGTGAGAACCGATTTGATGGTACAGTAGAGAATAGAGGTCCGCCAACTCCATTAACATGATCAGATGTTTTGAAATAGTTAAATGAGTATTATGATTTAAATATGCGGAAGTCTAAGAAAAGGACAGGCGAGGAGGATTGTTATCAGCTTTACTTATTATTATCCATTTAATGTCCTTTATTGACAACTTTGGCAGCGGAGATTCAGCATACCTCAAGGGGAAAGTGTAGACAAGGTTCTTTCTACTATGCTTAGTAGAAAGCGTAGGACAGTAAAGTATAGGTTAAAAATGAGCTTGTATCAGCAAGCTGCGAATAAGTTGAATGAAGCTAATGGCATCAATAGGTTTGATGCACAAGAGAAAACTTATACAGAAGACGAGCTTTTGTCAGCGTTGGATTTACTCGAACCACCAGAAAACTTCCTTGAACACCAATGGCGAGTGTATAAAAGTCATCTTAGAAAGCCGATAGCAAAGGTATTAATTTTTCAACTCTTTGATGTCCTACCAGTACTATAAACTAATTTGATTGGATATGAAGTAGAATACTTAGGAAATACTAATGTGGACGTCTTCATGAGTTTACTGCTTGTGTGACATTAAAAGTAGCTAGAAAATATGCTTGAAATAAAAAAAAAAAATTATATTACACAAATTAACAAAATTTGATGTACCTGATGGATTGTTATGGAAAGTTATTACACTCAAAAATTTTCAACTTAGGATTCAAACCGGAAACCCCACCAAGAGTTGTATCTAGTTATTTAGTACGATTTGATATCTCTTAAGTTGGATTTTATACTATTAGTTTTCAGTAGCTGCTGAAAATATAGTTAGTTTTAAGTGTGCCTTAGATAATATGATATAAGGTGTCCCAGTTTAGATAACAAAACTGCAGGAACCCAAGACCTTTTGTATGTATAAATAGTTACTGAGATTGTGCTGCAATAAAATGAAATGCAGAAACTCTCATTATGCGGAAAGAAAGCAAGAAAGACCAAAGTCCCATACTCACTCAATGGTGCTGTTAGTTTCGCTCGAACAAAGGGATATTTTTGTGAGTACACAATCTATCTGAAAACTCTTTTATAACTCGTATTGTTATGCAATCTTTAATGTTCTGTATCTAATCTTCTACAGAAAGTGGATAATAAAAGAGAACCAAATGATTTTGAGTCTTTTCACCTCTGTTATAAAACCAAGGACGGCACATATCTCCAAGAAGCAACAAGAGATATGATGGTATAAGCATACTCGAATATATTTTTTACGTTTTATTTGCATGCTTTTGATTTATGAACTTTAAAAGCAGTAGCAATGTTTGTTTTAGGTTTTAGCACAAGCGATAAATATCAAGCAAGGTAAAAGAGCTAGTAGGTCCAGAAGGTATCGCTGAAGATGTCATGGTGGCAAAAATTGCTAGGGAGGTTCTTAACAAACTTTTGGGAAATGAAGAACCGCATTGTTATGGGGCCGGTGTGACAAAATCCCAAATTTCTAAATTTTGTTGCGATCTAAAAAGGATGAGGGGTGAAGGTCTAGCAGATGAAAATCGTTTTTTAAAGGAGAAGGTAGACAATCAAACTAAGGAAATACATACTCATAAAAAACAACTAGAGATGTGCAACAAGGAATTAGAGACCTGTAAAAAGCAATTAGCGTCTCAGAATAAAAAAGTTGAGTCCTACAAGAAGCAAGTAGAAACTCAAGGTTTGCAAATTAAGAATATGGAACAAAAGCTGAATGAGGTTTATGGAATGCTCAAACTTCTTCCTGCGTTTCCAGATCTAGATAATGTTGCTTCTACTTCTGCTGCTGGTACATGTGAACAGGTGGGGGTTTATTGTTTATTGCTGTAAATATTTTTTTTAGTCCCTTGTTTGAAAGATAATATGTTTTTTTTCAGCCCTCTTCTAGCCCATCACCCTTCATGGATGAGGATCATTACTCACCGGTCATGGAACACCCATCATTTGGTTACTGAAAGATACATGACAGGTATGATAGAATGAATGCTTAACCTATTTATGTTTATGCTCAACCTGAACTTGGCCCCAACCTGTTATTTAAATGGATTGTCAGGTTAAACAGGCTAAATGGCTATTTAACCTGGATAACCCATTTAATCAATCTTTAAATATTAAATGGTTATCCGGGTTAAATAACAAACCACATTGCATCTCACCAAGTTTATAAAAACGTGTTTATGCTAATTCCCTACCTTGGTTCTACTCTATTAACACAAAATATAGCCTCAGGAACCTAGATTCTCCGTAGTGCCAAGTTAAATGTAATGATAAATCCTACAAGTTGAGATGTAGCAAGGACATTAATTTTCTGTTGCCCATGGCCTACCCACATATATACTAACTATGCCCTGATCACAGTAACTAATTGAGATAGGAAGAAGTGTAACCTGACTTTAAAGTATAAGAAGATGGGTCAAACGGGTCAGTTTGAGAATACTTTTGACATGTCTGACCCGTTTTATATGAGCTTTTAAAGTTTACAAATTGGTCGGTTTGAGATGAAGCTTTTAGATATTCAAGTTGCGCGATAATGAGATAAATACTTTTGGTGATTCATATTTGATGTAAAAGTGGAAGTATTAACAGACTGCTTACGTCTTACTCCCTCTTCTCCATTTTATTTAGATGCAATTTTTCTGTGGCAAACGGGACCTTAGCTGAAGCAATCCTTGAAACCACTTTTGTTATTTCGGTTTTGATACCTTTTTCACTTTGAGAGTCATCTCTAAGCTGTTTTTTATAATCTTTTTGTGCAGCGGCGGGAGATTTCAATCGTCCATCGTGTAATCAAGGTAATGCATCTTTCCTGGATTTCACTAGTTGAAGACGAAAGATCGAAGAAGCTAGCTTTCAATCATATTTTGTAACATGCTTAGAGTATCTGATGTTTAATATAGATCCAAATTTAATGTATTAGTTTAACAAATATTGTGGTATGAAATTGTTATAATACAAGGTTATTATGCTGTAAAATTTGTGTTTTTCTTTATAATACAGGGTAGTAATTGTATAAGTATCAAAATACAGGGTTATATTTGTGAAATTATCAAAATATAGTGTGGTTTTAAAATTCCAGTTTTGAAACTTTCCCACTCTAAAAAGCGTGGACTTTTCATCAAGTTTTCCACAAATTCTTCACGCTTTTAATTGTGGCAACTTTTGAAACCTTTTTACTCCAAATCTCCACGCTCCTAAGTGTGGCAATCAAATTAGTTTCTCCACGCTACTTTATGTCGAGAATTTTCTTGACGCCCATTTTTGCCACGCTTACTTAAGCGTGTACTTTGAATTTAACCACGCCTATAACCGTGTAAACATGCCTCAATGTGCGTGTATAATTACACCATTTGTTGTAGTGAGGGTTCGACTCCTTGGTCTGCTCATCTAACTCTAAAGGTGTTTGGTGTGATATCTTAAAGGCTGTGAAGTGTACCGAGACTATTGTCCCTAGCTTTAAACACTCATTTTATTTAAAAGTGTCCAATGGTCGCAATGTTTCGTTTTGGCATGACCCTTGGTGTGGGAATGGTTTCTGTCTCAAGAACTTATTTCCAAGATTGTTCGCTCTCGATGTTTATCAGGATTGCAAAATCACGGATAGATGGCAGTTTATTGATGGTTTTTGGAAGGGCGTTTGGAATTGGAGGTGCCCGCCTCGGGGTCGCGCAATTGACGATATTAACAATCTAGTGTCTATGATGAGTAATCTAACTTTATATGATGCTACTAGTGACAATTGGTCATGGTGTTTGGATGATTCGAGTAGCTTCAAGGTTAGTACTCTCTTGAATATTGTGCAAAACATTTATTTGGCGGACGCTAATCTTGGACCTCATCATAAGTGGAATTCATGGATCCCTCGAAAGGTTAATATTTGTGTATGGCGGGCTTCTCTAAATAGACTCCCTTCTCGTTTGAATCTTCTGGCTCGTGGAGTCCCCATAGCCTCTGCCTCCTGTCCTCTTTGTAACAACTTTGACGAGGGCTTGGATCACTGTCTGATTAGCTGCCCGCATGTCTCCCCTATTTGGAGAAAGGTATGGAGTTGGTGGCATCTTCCGCCACCTGTTTCGTTCCCTTCCTTTTCGGTGTTGGATATTGCGTTGGGTAACATTGATACATACCAATGTTTGAAGCTGAAAAAGATCATTAACGGGGTTTTTCAAGTCTCTATATGGGCGATTTAGAAGCGGCGAAATAAAATGATTAATGCATCTTCAGATCTGATAAGGTTAGAAATGAGGACGTTTTCCCTCTCATCCAGAGAATTGCTAAAACGTGGATCTCAGCTCGATGTACTTCGAAGTCTGTTTCTTGGAACTACTGGATCTCTCGGCCTTATGACGTTTTTTGTAATTTTATTTAGTCTCTTCGGTTTTGGGTTTAGAGCTATGTCTTGTTTAAGCTCTTTTTATCTCTTCTGTTTTTGCTTTGCTGCTTTTGCTCGTTCTCCGCCTTGGAGCCGGGCTTTTAATGATATCCCAGCCTTTCAAAAAAAAAACAATGTCAATACATGGAACCAATGACCTCTTGTGACTACAAGCAGTTTTAACCTTCAACGTTTATAATGTTACCGCCTCGCCTTTATATGGATGTAACATTAAGCTCGTACTCTACTATTTTTATAAGAAATAGTTTGTTATTGACTTATGTTAATATTATAACATAAAATACATATCATGTATAAAGTTATTATTACGGTGAACATATAATCGAGAAATGTCGCTTGCCAACAAATTTAGTTACAAGATAGCTATAGTCTTAACAGCCATGTATGACTGTACCTCGCTTGTAATAACTTATCAATGATTTTTGTCTTTGCAAGTATTTTTATGAGATTCCAAAAAAAATTCCGCAAATAAATAACACGCGCTTTTCTAATTATGACATCTCATATCAATTAGTGCAGGGTAAATAAAATCTATAATGGCCGGAACAAGTGGCATGACACGAGAACTCGAGCAGCAACATGTACTCACAGAAAAATTGATAAATGATTCAGGACCAGATCCAGAACAAGAAATACGACCAGAACCAACACGAGTACGACAACTAGAAATAGAACCTGAACCTGAACCTCAACTTGAACAAGAACAAATACACACAAAAGGACCAGAGCCTGCACAAGAAGAAGTAAGGCCACAAGAACCCGTACCTCGACCAACACCAGTACTACAACCAGAGATAGAACCTCAACCTCAACTTGAAAAAGAACAAATACACATACCAGAACCTGCCCAGGAACCAGATGCAGAAGAAATATAAGCTGATCCTCAACCAGGGCCAGAACATGCACCATAACAAGATCAACTTAATCTTCCTCTCCCAGATCTATTAAATAGTAAGTTCTACATATAAAACAAGAATTAATCTTACCAATACCTCATGCATGTAATTTGAATTTAAATTTAATAAAAATTTAAATAAAAAATCTAATTATATAGCTTTAATTAATCTAGTACATAGCACAATATTTGAATTATTAATTATTAACGCACACTATATAAATAATGCTGTTTTTGTGAATTGTTAATATATAATATAATAAATTATGAACCGGTCAATTTGTTCATAGGTGATATTGTTGCCCGACTTTGCTAAAATTGCATCTTATGGTCTAGCGATATTCATTGTGAAGATAGGTGTACGTAGGGTGTGTCAACATGAACATATGTGTATCTTGTGATAGATGATTAACTTAGTTTTGCGAATACTTTAGATGAAAGAAGAAGAGACTTTGTCGAAATTTGTGTTCCCCTATTTGAAGCATCGATATTGGAACGTTGCGCTAGGCATCCTTCAATCTTATCCCCATGTGGTAAGATGTAGTATCACTGATAATAATGAAACAACACTCCATGTTGCAGCATCTGCTCAAAGGACCTGGTTCGTGGAAAAACTTGTTGGTATGATGTCAAAAGAAGACTTGCTGTATCAGAATGTAACTGGCGACACGGCCCTTTCTTTGGCTGCTATAACTGGAAACATTGAAATTGCTCGAATTATGGTGGACACGAGCCCACTCCTCCTGACAATCTGTAATAATACTGGGATAATACCACTTTATATGGCTGCTCAATATGGAAAGCGTGATATGGTGACTTATATTTACAGCCAAATGAAACGTGACGAACTTTCAGGTAGGAATGTCAGGTGGGTTTTCACAAGATGTGTGGCGACTAATCTATTTGGTAAGTATGATAGATGATTATTATTTTCGTTTTTACTTTTGTCTTTGACATTTTCCCTCTCAAGTGGTCATTATTTAATTTTTATTGCAGATATACCCTAAAGATATTCAAAGAGCACCCTGAATGTGCTGAAACTCAAGAAGTTCAAATTGCACTTGGGTATTTGGCTCGTAAGCCATATGCTTTTTATGAAACAAGGCAACATACTTTGCGGGGAAACGTCAATTCAAGTAAATCCATTTTGTTAATAGTTGTCTTAAAAAATCTATAGAAATGTGTTTATATATATAGTTGGTTACCCGCGCATAGCGGCGGCAATAAAAAATTTACTAACTCAACTTTTTACGTAATTTCTTACCAGCTTAGTAATTTCGTTTCACAAATGTATGTGTTCGTTGGGTTTCCCGTAACTTTCCCGCAACACCATATTAACATCATCATTCTCGCATGTAAAAAGACAACACTCTCTCCGAAAGTATATAGTTTTAACGTATCAAGTTTATATTTAATTAAGATTAAAGTTGTAAAAAAATATAAATCAACATAAAATAAACTCATTAAAATGTAAAAAAAATTTATAAAAATATATCAAAATGGATGTTGAATTAAAGAGCATAAAATTTTAAAAAAAATAGTGAAATTAGATCAAATAAAAATTAAATAGATAAAAAGATATTTCAATTTGAAAATAAATGTGTTTTTATAATCAAAAGGTGACACATGTTTTATGATGTGATTCCCAAAAATGAAATGAATGGTTAAGATTGCACCTCCTTATCTTAATTTTTAATGGGTCCCACATTATAAATGCTTTATGGGTATGTTTGGTATCAAGCGTTTGAGAGCGTTTTGGAGCAACTGGCGACAAGCGTCTAGCGGTTTAAATATAATGCTTGTTTGGCAACGAGCAACTAGCGGTTGAATTTTGTGGAACCGCTCCTATCCAAAACGCTTCATCAAGAAGCATTTAGATCTAGCCGCTAGCGTTTGGCTCTCAAATGACATATATGCCCCCCTTTAATTATTTAAATAATTTTTATGTTAATGTGTATGTGTCTTTATTAGTCATTTAACATTTATAATTACCGCTACAACTACGTTACCAAACACTTTTATTTAACAAACAGCTACTGCTAACTGCTGCTGCTTACTGCTACTGCTTGCTGCTTACTGCTACTGCTTTCCGCTACTGCTACTGCTACGTTTCGCCAAACACAACCTAAGAGTTTAAACATCTTGCCCGATAAGACTTTGGAAGAGGATCTTACTACCTCTTGATGATATATAAACTAGTTTTTTTTCTAATCATTTAGACGTTTAAGAAAATAAACAACATTGTTTTATTTAGATTCAAAGTTTTCCGCCACAGATCGAAATTCAGTTGTGCGAATCAGTTATAATTTCTCGACCACAAAGGGAATGTTCCGTTGGAATTGTTAGTTAAAAACTAAAACTGAAAATTAATGTTGATGTGTTAAGATGGTGCAAATTTAATTTCATGATGTTCAACGACATGCAGAGGAACCAGAAACAAGATAAAAAAAAAAAATGCATCTAATATACGTATATGTCATCCTAATTAAAATCTAAAAATTACATTATGTATGCGTTTATAATCTCTAAGATTATAAGATGCATCAAATTTTAAGTTGGTGCATCTCGAATATGCTGATTAAATTTCTTCTTATCCTTCTTATTAAGCAAACATCCTTATTGTGATCCGAACATATATATAAATATAAGATAATATATATATAATTATATATAATATATATATATATATATTATATATATATATATAAGATTATATAAGGGTTCACCCCAATCTCTCTTGTTTTGCTTTTTATTGATTCTTGTATGATGATACACATGATGTTTGTTTGATCATATCGAATCCTGGAGATGCAAGTTCCTGCATAACGACCTGTGCAACATCGATTGTTCGAGGCCACAACCAGTCGCTCCAAATGAAAGTGAAGCCTTCAGTGTCAAGGAAAAACCAAAGAATGAAATAAACAAATACTCAGAGGACCACCGTGACTTTAACATGGGGGCGAGTAACCTTCCCATCTCGAGTGCTTTTTGTTGCTGCTGAAATAGGAAACACTAACTTTCTTGTGGATCTTATTCATAAATTTCCTGATCTACTATGTAAGACAAATGATAATGGACTATCTATCTTTCACATCGCTGTCTCTCGTCGTCATCTAGATATTTACAATCTGTTATATGAGATTGGCTCGAGGAAGGATTTTATAGCTACTCTCAGAGACCAAGATGGGAATAATATGTTGCATTTAGTCGGGAAAATGGCAAATAAAAACCAATCTCAGCATGTGCCAGGAGCAGCTTTTAGAATGCAACGTGAATTGTTGTGGTACAAGGTACATCATTTTCTCATTGTGAATAGGATGAATGAATCTTTCTTTCTTTATAGCTTTTACTCTACCCAACTCCTCTACATTTCTATATTTTTTCAGGAATCGTGAACATATCCAAAAAATTGTGGAAAAGTTCAATAAATAGTTCTACATTGTGGAAAAGTTCAAAATGCATGGCAGGGTATAAAATTATATACATCAAATCTAGACTTGTTAAAATTTAATAAACACATGAGTAGGTCCATCGAGGATACACGAATAAACGTCCAGTATCCATTAAGTGATTTATTGGCTTAAGTTTAGCATAATTTCTCATTACTCTAACTTTATATTATTGCGTTACAGGAAGTAGAGTCTATGGTACCTCCTTCTTGTCAAGAACGGAAAAATAATTCAGGCCAAACACCATATGAAATATTCACTGATACCAACATGGATCTAATTTCTGAAAGCGAGATGTGGATGAGAGGAACATCAAGTAAATGCATGTTGGTTGCTACACTGATAGCGACCATAGTATTTCAAGTTGCGTATACAACTCCAGGTTGACGACTTCTGAAGGCCCTAACGAACCACATAAAAAACAAATCCGAATGATGAAATTGTGTTTCTTTATTTTTAGGTATTGTGTCTATAATATTAACCTTGGTTATTTGCTTTCTGAAAGGACACTTTTCCACTGGTAATTCTATTTGATTTGCTTGATGTCACTGTAGGCATATAGTTGATGATCTGCTGTTGTTAGACATCTTTCATCTCATAATTATTATGGAAGGTATGCATGTTCATGGAAATGGTTTCAGAATGAGCAGCAACAACAAGCAACCACTAGTCCAGCACGGTCCTCCATAGTCAAACCTGCACAAAACGACAAAATTAGATTAAAAAATTGTAAAAAATTAGGGTTTGGAGATGAGATGTGAGGGTGGTACCTTCGGTAGGTAAGGAGGTGGTGATGTCGTTGAGGTCTAGTGGTTGCTTGTTGTTGCTGCTCATTCTTTGTGTGTGTGTGTGTATTTTTTAGTGTGTGAAAGTGAAACCCTAGAAAAAGTGAAAGGGGAGGAGGAAATAAAGGGAGGGAAAAGCCAAATTCCATTTGTACTTAATATTTTCGATTTTAATATAATTTATCGGGGTAACCCTTTACCCAAAAAATAAATAAAGGGAGGGAAAGTGAATAAGGTGTGTGGGATTTCGAGATAAATAAATAGGGGTGGATTCGAGTTTTGAGCATTTGGTGTCTTGCGTTTTCACCTCGCGCGGACGGGAAAAACCGATGGGATGGTATCATAACGACACCGGAGATCGCGTTGTTAGGGTTAGTGCCGTTAGGGAAACCGAGATGGTCCGGTATTTTGCAATTTTGTCACACCACGTAAAATTCCGATCATAATTTAAAACTTTTCCGATCATTATTTCGACCTTTATCCGTTACATTTAAATTTGGCTCAAAAACCGAGAAGTTATCCCGCGTAAATTTAAAAATGTCAGTTGACGCGTACCGACCTGAAAATAATTAAATTATATTAATTATCACATTTTATTAAATAAAAATATTTAATAAATTATTCTTCATTTTATTCAAAAACGTTTGTTTTAAAACGGGAATGTTCAAGTTAAAGTTTATTTTTCGGTCAAAGTTTAATCGTGGCACCTAATAATTATCAAAACAATT
>BQNB010160619.1:0-12126 GCA_026074375.1 Tanacetum coccineum | reverse complement strand
CCGCCTCATTCTTCTAATTAATCTGAGCCCTTAATTTGATCACCACGTTCCATCAACCAATCATAATCCTTAGGATCGCCAGCGTGTCAAGAGTGTGTCAGACGTGTCAGCTATACTTCTAGAAGCATTTAGAGCATGCGAGAGTGAAGAGATTTACCCTGCGTGTGTGTTGCCTACATTGTGTAAAGGGAGGGAAGGTAAAAAAATGAAAGAGATGTACAGTGATCTTTGACCCGTGTTTTGACCCTGTGTTTATAACATAACTTTTGACCGAGTATGTTGGGCTTTGACATTAGGCTAAGAATGGGTAAATGGATTTTAGGAAATAGATTTATTATAAATAGATTAAGGGCTTTTGATTTTAGGCTTAATGGGCTGACCCGGCCCATTAAAATAGGTACGGGTTAGCCTATTAAGGATGTAAACGCCTTCAGCCTCGATTTCTCGTACTCTTTTCATTCTCGTGTTTAGTTTTGTTCGTTTTGCTTTGTTTTTGTCCTTTTTACTAAATATCCGTACCTGCAAGACACAAATCACAAAATACACATATACAATGCATTTCTTATGTATTTTTGGTCATTATGGGTCTTTTTAGATTCTTTTATTAGGTAAAAGGTATGTGTATTTAAGCACATACCAAAATCCCCCATACTAAGCTATTGATGTGTCCTCACGCAATGTCATCAATACACGCTTAAAACCAAAAATTTCAACCCCCTTAGACTAATTACCTCAAAAAGTAGCTAAGTGTTCATCTAAGGGGATTAAGAAATCATCGCATTAGTATAATAAAGCCCCGACTTTACCCATTTTTATGCCATTTAATTTATCTTATTAATATCATAACTTTTCATACGAACAAGAAACACTACAACGTGATAAGTTAATCCTAATACTGATTTTTTCACCCGCCCAACACAAAGCCTTAAAAGAGATCAATGTTTAAAACAGTTATGTAGTAACACCATACTCATAAAAAGATAATTTTTTTTGCATAGCACACTATCGTTCTTATTATTAATCATCTACAAGCTTTTTTCCTAATTATTATGGTGACACAAAAATTTATAAAACTATATTCATATCAAGTAAAAGTGAATATACACAATTAGTCTTGAAAATCCTTTCTTAAAGAGCCTCTATTGGTTTGTAATAACGGTCCACATTAAGTATCTAAATTCCCCACTGATTAGAGGTTATCCTTTTTATTTCATATTTTTTCTGAAACCTACCATACAACTACGAGTCTCTGAGACCGGATGGCTATTAATTCGATAACCACGAAGTCGAAATTTGGTTTATTCTTATAATTATTGCAACATTTATTTAATATTCTGGTCCGTTAAAAACACTGCATCTATCGGTATGAGATGGTCCGACCAGTTAGGAGTCTTATACCGTGACTCTGTTTCCTCGACACATTTTATAAGTCTTTGCAAAACTTTTAAATGAGGCCAGCAATATGCAACACCAATATTTATCAGTCAAGGTTTATTCTATGTGCCTTACTATTTAAGTCTGCCAATCGGTTGTGAGCTCGGCAAGAGGCAGTAAATTTTATTGCCCCAGTTTTTAAATCATATTATTATATACCTCACCCTTGAAATGCTACCCTCACATCGGTTGTGAGCCAGCAACGAGTGGTAGTGGTTTATTTCGGCTTTGATTACTTTACCTAATATTATTATACGAAATTTCAAGTCTCGTGGTCTTTTATAAATAACATAGACAACGGTTAGGATCATACAGGATCGGAGCTCTTCACACAACATCTAACAACTTCGATGGTGTACTTACTTTCACCAAAAGGAATCTCAGAGGAAATGCTATATAAACCCTAAGAATCGCAAAAAACACGAGTCATATATTTATTTAACAATTATATAACGATTATACAGCTGGTAGGGAGCAAAAGCCACAATTATCCTCTATGAGCTCTAAAGAGTACCAACTACACCAGTTTAGCATCTAATAACATATACTTTAATCTTTATCCTTTCTCGTTCTACGCAAATTAACATCTAAAGAAACACAGCATCCGCTAATGTCTAGTTATAAAACCAGTGCTTTGCCATATTAAAGTCTAACATGGAAACTCTGAACTAAATTCTTTTGAATCTAGAATTCTCATATTTTACGTTTCTTATAGATCAAAAGACTCAGCAAAAGCTTAAATTTAAAAGGTTAGGGGCCAGAATTAATGCGCAACATGCTCGATCCTGGTCAAAAGCTACATCGTTTACGGCCCCTTACTTATTTAATCACATTTCTATCTTTAATCATATCATTATTTTCATTTTTCCTTCCTTTTTTTCTATATATACTCTATATAACATTATATATCTATAATATACTATATAAAACACCAATTAAAAATTATGAAATATTTGGTTCAAAACGGGGTTGGTGAAAATACTAGGCACAGTTATGAAACATTTCCACGAAATCCCCCCCCCACACTTAGCATGGAATATTGCTCAATATTCAAAAAAATGTTAGGTTTTCCACCCCAATAGGCCAAAAAGGGCAACATGCACAAAATTCAGTGTGAAGTGGAAACAAAAAATTAACACATGATCAGATTACTATTATCCAACATAAGCGGATTCGAAGAGGATGATTGGCGAAAAAAAACAGCACGTTATCAATCTTATGCAATTATATAAAGGAATCTGCAAAATGGTACACCAACATATAAAGAGCACAGCCTACCCACTTGGCTATAAAAATCAAAATCATTATATTTAAGCAAACTACGAAAGAAGTAAAGACACTGGTTTCTCCGAGATGCGTCTTGTTTTATTATCGAGTCACCTATTTATGATGCCAAAATTAACTTTTAATTAACCTGCAAAAAAAGGCTGCAGTGTGACAAAATCTTTGGCGAATATTACAACTTCTGTTTCGATGAAAGAATTAACATTCCAGGAATACACATACTTCAATTTGAATCTATCAATAATAAGTTAATGAAGCAATTTGAGGTCATCCTTAGAAAAGACGAGTGCCACAATTGTAAGATAAAGAACATAGTAGACTCGGGTAAGTAGTCCCAAAACCACGAGAGTGACCAAAAGCCATAACAAAATTGTGGTAATGATCCAGGAATTAGGTTATAGGCCATGGTTCAATGAAAATTTAACTTTATCCTATGGAGGTTTGGATTTGTATCATTTTATCTTTGTGTGCTATGAATTATGCTAATAACATTATTGTCTCGTTATTGGTGAACTCTATCACTATCCTCATATGTGTGTATACCAAAGATTGGATTTGTTGAATTTAACTGTAATATCAGATCGCCTTCAACAAAAAGGCTCAGTGTAGTTCATGTCGGAAATATTTGTGTGCAATACAACATCAACGTCTGTGTACCCAACTGTTATATTCCCGTAATACCCATATAAATGGACCCCTAGTGGTCCTCAAAACTCATTATAATTCAAGTATCTGCATACTCCTATCCCCTTACACAATGTTTCATTTCCTGATAAACTAACGAGAGGTTGATCTTTGATTACTTTGCCTTAAAGGTTCCATCCATTAATAATTTCGAACGAAAAAGGATATTCCTCGGATCTCATTAATCTATAAGGAGGCGAAATCGGGGCCCTCGGGAGGGGGGGGATTCATCATTTAATAATCCTTCTTACAAAAAAGAATATTCCTCGGATCGAATTTCTTCAATCATCGACTTCGGTGAAGGTCGAATCATGATGAGGATGAAGTGTGCGGTCTCATCCAGATAGAGTCACTTCCCGAGGTGGGCAGTTGACTGAGAAGGAAGAGTGAGACGTGGCGACAAGGTCAGAAGAAGGAGTGGGACTGCCACTCAAATGGTGAATCGATTTCTGATCTTCAATCATCTCAGAAGGTTCATCATCATCACTTTCATCGGAGTCTGAATAGTAAAAGGTGTTAGGATGACCTAGTCATGGATTATGTTGAACACTTTGAATTGTATATCCAGTGTCATTTCCAAGGACCTCAACTTGTTCACTCGATGCGAAAGTAGTATTAGAGTAGAGAGCACTCATATCAGTGGTAGTGTCATAATACATTTCGGCGTCCTACTGAAAATGATGATGTGTCATATTCTCGATTAAATCATATGCTTCTTGAGGAGTCTTCCGCATGAAATTACCGTCGACAGCCACCATAAATCTTTCTTGGTCAATCATCGTAATTCCATTGTAAAAAGTAAGGATTTGATCAAGAAGCAAAATTCTATGGTCGGGATATTTCCGCAAACAAGATTTAAATCTTTCCCAAGATTCAAATACTGATTCGGTAGGTAATTGCTAGAAATTAAGAATTTCTTTCCTAAGCTGCAATGCTCTAGAATATGGGTAGTATTTTGAAAGAAACTTGGAGACCATCTCTTCCCAAGTATGAATAGAATGCGTTTGAAGAGTATAAAACCAAGATTTAGCTTCGTGGGTTAAAGAGAATGGAAAAAGATTGAAATTGATGATGTCTTGAGAAACTTCATTTTGCTTAATGAATTTGGTGATAGATAAATATTTGTCTAGGTGCTCATTTGCATCTTCATCTTTAAATCCATGAAATTAACAATTCTGTCGAAGTAGCTGAACCATATGATTTTTCAATGCAAAATCGGTTCCCGGAACGGTTGTCGGAACGATCGGTCCTCCTCTACCGATGAGTGACGATTGATAAAAATCCTCCATGGTCCGAGGAGGATCATGGGAATGAGAGGAAGAAAAGAACATTGTGAAGAATTAAACAATATAAGAAGAGAAAGAGTTGAGAATTAAACGCTAGAGAGGATAACAAAGATTTTTTTTATTTATATATATATATATATATATATATAATATTTTTTTGGATTTTTAATATTTATAAAACTAGATTTGAATATTATTTTATACAACTCTCACAAACTAAAAATTGGAAAATTTTTTTTGGGTTTTTTATTTATGAAATAAAATGAAAATATTTTTGGTACTTTAAAATTTTATATAAAATGAAAAGAAAATAAAATAGAAAAGAAAAAATTTTTTGGATTTTATTTACGATTTTTAGTAGAAATAAATTTCAAAAGAGAAGGATTTAAGGCACTAACTTCAAACACCCCGTGTACGGATCGTCACCTCTCCCTGCAGCGACGCCATTTTAATGTTGTTATATACGTATCAACAAATAAACCTCAAATGTATCAATATATACTAAAAATCATATCGTCGCAGTATCATACAAATTATCATTAGGAAAGAATAATAAGTAATCAACACGGGTATCGTTCTCCTCGGTGAGAGGTGAATGGAATTTCACGTTTATGTCAGGAATCGAGCTTGATTATCATAAAAGATTTGGATTTGGTTTCTAATTCTAATAACGCAAATAGAAAGTAAATTTAAGGCACACTAATCTAAAAAGGCACAATTAAAACATTAAGCATTAAAACGATAACATGAATTTAAAAACGCGACTAAAAACCTAAATTATCAAATTTTACCTCTAAAAATGTAAATTTCAAATCCAAAAGTCCTAAATGAATAAAAATAATTTTTGAAAAAGAAGATATATTTTTTAGACTTTTATTTTATTTTTTTATGAATTTAAAACTAGTTTAATCTAAAAATATTATTAAAAATATTAAACTAATTTATAAAAATCTGAAAAATTTAAGAAAGATGCTTTTAACTATTTAAAACTTAAAAAAAAATAAAACGGGAAAATAAGCTAGACCGAATAAGCTGTTAAAAAGCAAATAAGCTAAAAAGCTAAAACTGGAAAACTTGCATAAGTAATTAAGGGTGCAAAGGTTTAACAGAAAAGTCCCAAGGGCGAGTTGGTAATGAGAGTGTGTGTTAAAGTGTTGGGCTGTTAATGTTTTGTATTTTGCAAATTTTATTTTTGAAAAAGCTTTTTAACACTAAAATAAGCACTTTTAATAAATGAACTTTTTAACAAAACTCAAAAATAAGCTAGAAAAAGCTATTTGAAAGTAACAGTTTTGCTTATTAAGCTAAATGGCATTAAGCTTAACTGTTTGATCTTCTTTTAGACTCAATAAGCAACTTGACACCTAAATAAGCAGAAACAGACCAAGTCCTAAACCTAAAAGCACCTAGGATAAAAAATAAGCTAATAAAATAAGCTGAAAAGAACTAAAAAACTAAAAGGACAACAAACATAAAAAGCAGTTTCAAAGGACAAATGGCCAATTTTAAGCTAAGTTTTAAGGACCATTAAGCTCTCATAAAAAGCCAAAAAGCAAAAGCATACTAAGATTGACCTATAAGCTACCAGAATAAGTAAAAAATAAGCAATAGAGATCACTAATGAGCTATAAACTTGCAAATTAAAAAGGCTATCTAAGCTGATTTTTATGTTTTTGGATTTTTCAAGTTTTTGAATGTCTAACTGCAGCCCTATGAATAAGCTAGTAAAAGATGACTAAATATCAAAATAAGCTTAAACAGGTTAGCTTTAATACCTAAAGAGCTTATGCTAAGAAAACTAAAACCTAAAACAACCTATAGCTTATCTAAATTTACTAGTTAAAACTGACTTATAACACCAAAGCTTGAACACTTAAGAAAATAGGGCATATTGTGATAAAACTTCAATTGAAAAATGCAGGCTTAGATTAAACTCTTTTACTGCATAATGAACCAAATACAAGTATGAACTCAACACCAAATAGCCACTTATGAAGATTTAATCAAATAAGCTGAATTGACAAGCATATGAACACACAGACTTGAGCTTAGATATATAAAACCTTAAAAAGAAATTATTGCTAATTCCCAAACTGTTCTATAACTAGAAATAAGAGCTAGAAACCAAAAGACATGGACTATTACAAAGCCAAAGTTTTAAACGAGTTTTACCACATTTACAGTTATAAAAAAGGCTGGTAAATCCATTTCACTATTCATCATCGTCCAAATGTGCCCTTGGCTCATCTCTCTCTCTCTCGCGGGTTGTTTTAACTACTCTCTAGAGGGTACAAAGGACAATTCGGTTGAACCAAGGGTGAACATGGCAGAGAATTACATCACCAAACCCTCCCATTGGCCAATCCCCATCAAAGAAGCTCACGGTGGGTGGATTTTGAGGAAGCATATGGAATGTGGGTTTTTGTACTAAAATACTCATAAAAAGTAAGCACAAAACGTCAATCAAAGACTGGCCATGGCTGGCAATCCTCACTGGTGTCAAAGCTTGATCAATACTCGGCCACAAATTACTACAAAATGATTGAAGAAATGATTGGCCAGGATTGAAAGATTGGAGGGCAGGGCAAGAGGTCCTAGAAGCTTCAGCTTAGCACTATAAATAGGCCTCATTCTCTCACACATAGGGTGTCTCTTTTTATCTAGTTTTTAGTAATTTAGTCTAGCTTAAATTCGTATTTTCCTTAAATGTAATTTTCCTTTTTCAAGTAATGTAATCAGCTTCTTTAATTAATGAAATTCTAGTATTTAGTATATTTTAAATCTCATTTCTAAGCCCTCATTTAAGTCATTAAGCCTCTTCTTTATAAGCACAAATTTGTCCTCATTATCTATTAAGCTCATTATTAAGCTCTTTCAGTATACTAATAGCTGAAAATGAGCTGTTTGAATTCAGGATTAATCTATCTAAACTTAAATCAGTTTTAAATCTACCTATGGATCATTACTAAATTTGAGCTTTTGGAAGGGGATCTTAACTTGGAAGAGATCCCAAGGACTTATACCCTAGCTTATTAATAAGCTAGGGAGCTTGTAGCTGCCATTATTGGTTCCTTTTGTTTAGCTAAAGGATGAAGTAAGTTTTTCTTTTCATTTGTCTCTAATTTCAGTTTAAATTGCTTAGTTATAGCCTTTATGCTTAATATTGCTTATTTGCTTATTCTCTTTGCTTATTGGTGTTTAAATATCTCTTCTAGTGTTTATTAGTTATATGTATCTATTCTGTTTTTGCTTGTTAAATAGTTATAGATCAATTATTACTAATTTGCTGTCATAAAAACTCATTAAAATCAAAAAATAGTTAGCTGCGCTCTATTAGTTAAGATTCTTGATATTTTCTTATTAAGTTGTGTTAATCAAGATTGCTAAGTTTGTTTTAAGCTAGTTTTTATCTGGTATTTAGTATTTGTTCATTAAGATTTCATCTTAAAAGCTTTTATCAAAATTATCGTCATAGTTTTTAGAAGGGTGTTTGGCGCGCGCGCGCGCGCTCGCGGCACACTCTAAAATTTTACACTAGCGTACTAACATCAGTTAGGTGAGCACTGCTGAACCTTTAATTACAAGTACTAACCATAAGATAGTTATGCCAGACTAGATTTTAGCTGAGGAATTCAAGTAGGATTAAGTTTAGTTATAGCTTATTCAAATTTAGTTTTAGCTTTATTTTCTGCTTATTCCAATAGCTTAATTTTGGTTCTTAAAGACACAATAGCATCAGCAGTGTCTTTGACACTTGAAAGTAATGCTGAACTTTTAGATAGATAGAAGCAGTACTACCCAGTTAGTACTGCTGTGTTTTAGTCTTAATTTAGAACATTAAATTTTCTGGATTTAGTTATACAAACTTTGTACGCGCACTTGAGTTTTAATATGGCATTAATATAGAAATTATTCTTAGATTATATTTTCTAGCTTATGTACTAGCTTATTTTTGCTTGTCAAATAGTTAAAAGACCAAAAACAAGTTATTAAAGAAAACTTTAGGATTTAAATTTAAAAGTATTTAACACTAATACTAATGTTTAAAAAATAAAACTACTAAAAAGGGCTAATAAATAAGCCAGGAAAAATCAAATAAGCAATTAAGCTAGAACTTAAAATTGAGGTTAAGTAATAAATGGTGCAAAGTCTTTATGAAAAAGACCCAAGGGCGCGTTGGTAGAGGGAGTGTGTGCTAAAGTGTTGGGTGTGTGAAGGGGAGGTCACAAGTTCGAAACCTGTGGCCACCCTTTTTTATAAAATATTTTTTTATTTTCTTTTTGAAAAAGCTAAAATATAAGTAAAAATAAGCTAATTTAATAAAAATACTTTTTCTAAAACTTGAAAATAAGCTAGGAAAAAGCTCATTAAAGATGACAGATATGCTTACTAAGGTTTTGAAATAACAAGCTAAACTAATAGGACTTAAGGACTCTAAAAGCTAAAAAAAAAGCAAATAAGCTAAAAACATATTTGACCCTAGACCTAATAAGGATAAAGGAACAAAAATAAGCAAATAAAATAAGCCGAAATAATCTAAAAAGCTAAAAAGACTACACACTTTAAGAAAGACTTAAAAGGACTAATTTACTACTTTTTAAGCTAACCTAAGAACTTAATAAGCAAAAGAGATAAGCTACAAATGAAAACAGATTTAGACTAGGACCCAAAGAAAACATAAAAGCAGATTTTAAGCAAAATTATTAAATAAATAAGCTGAAAAAAGAAATTGAAATTGACAGTGCAGTTTCTATATTCTTGGCTTTTTGGATTTTATGACTACTTTGCAGCTTAAAAAAATAAGACTTAAAAACAAGCTTGACTAACTAAAAGCTTGAAACAGATTGAGTATAGACTTCAATAAGCTTATAAGAACCAGAACTAAGCAATATCAAAAAGCTAAAAAGGACAAAAAGCAAATAAGCAGTTAAAAGGAAAAGTGCATAGTTAAGGCTAAATGGCAGATTTAAAACTAGATTATAAGCTACTTAAGCTTTGACTAAGTCTCTAAAAGCTAAAAACAGATTAAGATTGGACTACAAGGAATTCAAATAAGTTGGGAAATAGTATTTCAGAACTAATATAAGCTAGATAAAAGGTTAATGAAAATGACAGTTACACTATGTTTTTGGTTTTTAGAGTTTTTATTAAAGACTAAAAATCTACTTGCAGGCCTTGAAAATGCTAGCAAATGAAGTTTAAATTCTGAATTAAGCTTAAACAGATTAAGAAGGTATCCCAATAAGCTTGTGCAAGCAAATTCAGAACCTAAAACAACCTTAATATAACTTAAAATTAAAATCTAAAACTGGCTTAACTAGAAATTTAGAAAATAGGACAGATTACGTCTAAACCTTAAATGACAAATGCAGGCTTAAAACTCTTTCCTTTTAGTGCATAATGAACCATATCAGATCTAAATCTAAGCCCCAAAAACAACTTATATGCAAAATCTAAATATAAGCAGTTTGAACAAGCATTTGATCACACAGACTTGTGCTTAGATATATAAAACCTTAAAAAGTGAATTTAACCTTTGAAAACTTATAAAAGCTGACTTATAAGCTTAGTTTGAGCTTATCAAACTTGGATTAAAGGTCACAAGGCAATCAAACAGTACTAACCTAGGTTAGTACTGCTTGTGCCAAACACCCCATTAATAAGCTTGAAAACCATTTTAAGCTTAAAACAGTTTTATATAAGTTGTAAAAAGCTAAAACAGATTAAGATCTTATGATATTAAGTCCAAATAAGTAAAGTTTAACTACAAATAAGCACTTATCAATAAACTAGAATAATAGACATATTTTTGGCTTTTTGAACAATTTTTATTAAAACTTACTAAAACTCAAAACAGATTATGAAACTCTTAAAACTAGAACAAATAAGCTAAATGAAGACAGAATAAGCATAATCAAGCAGGATTAAGCAAAAATAAGCAGGAAATAAGCAAAACACTAAAGTGAGCTAAAATATGAAATAAGGAATTATACCTTGATCCCAGCTCAAACAGAGACCTAATTTGCTCAAAGGAGCTTGTCTACAAGCTCCAGCTTGTTGAAAACAAGTTGGTGAGGTCTATAAGCCCTTCCATAATTGGCTTATCTTCCAATAAGCTGAGGTATTATTTGAGAGTGATTAATCAAACAGAAAAGCTTAGATAAGCTTTTAAGAAAGCTTATCTAAGAAACACAGGTATATAAGAGCTTATTAAACTTATTTAAATGTCTTGAAAACAGATTAAAGCTGAATTGCATAAGAGTAAAGCAGACTAAAATTAGACTTTAAAACTGAAATTTCGTTAAAACTTTAAAAATGTTACAATGCATTTGAAAGGAAAATACAAGTAAAATAAGCTGGAAAAATAAGCAATAAATCTACACTACTCCTAATCTAATGAATACAAATGTGTAAATCTATCCTCTATTTATAGAATCATTGTCTGTTTGTTATGTGAGAGGCTTGAGGAGTGTTCTCTAAGCAATTGATCCAGGCTATCCAATCCAAACACCTCATTCTTCTAATCAATCTGAGCCCTTAATTTGATCACCACGTCACATCAACCAATCATAATCCTTAGGATTGCCAGCGTGTTAAGAGTGTGTCAGACGTGTCAACTATACTTCTAGAAGCATTTAGAGCATGCGAGAGTGGAGAGATTTACCCTGCGTGTGTGTTGCTTGCATTGTGTAAAGGGAGGGAAGGTAAAAAAAATAAAAGAGATGTACAGTGATCTTTGACCCATGTTTTGAACCTGTGTTTATAACATAACTTTTGACCGGGTATGTTGGGCTTTGACCTTAGGCTAAGAATGGGTAAATGGATTTTAGGAAATGGATTTGTTATAAATAGTTTAAGGGCTTTTGATTTTAGGCTTAATAGGCTGACCTGGCCCATTAAAATAGGTGCGGGTTGGCCTATTAAGGATGTATATGCCTTTAGCCTCGATTTCTCATACTCTTTCCATTCTCGTGTTTGATTTTATCCTTCATTTTTGTCCTTTTTACTAAATATCCGTACCTGTAAGACATAAATCACAAAATACACATATACAATGCATTTATTATGTATTTTTTGTCATTATGGGTCTTTTTAGCTTGTTTTATTAGGTAAAAGGTATGTGTATTTAAGCACATACCAATCACACATCTCTCTTTTTGTTTTTCAACTCACAAATTTTCATAATCAAGACTTTAAAGATTGAGCATTCCAATACTAGCAATAAAATATTGAAATCTACTTACATCAAATGCTTTTGTAAGCAAATCTGCAACATTCTTGTCAGTATGAATCTTGATCATTTGAATTAGCTTCTTTTTATTAGAATCTCTGATAAAGTGATGTCTAATCTCAATGTGTTTTGTTTTTAAATGAAAAACAGGGTTCTTAACTATGCATATAGTACTCTCATTATCAATATAGATCTTTGTATGCATAA
>BQNB010160618.1:3414-14778 GCA_026074375.1 Tanacetum coccineum | reverse complement strand
CCATTCAAGATGTGTCCAGAGAAGTCTATTGGAGTGCTCATCAATTCATCAAAGTCCTTTAACGATTTATTAGTAGAAGTAGAAGCTGCTAGAGTCATCAACCAATTTTGAGTTGGTCCTTCCTGAGTAGTCTTGCAAAATTCCAGTCAGGGTCAGTGGGTTCTTGAGGTGGTGTAGGTTTCTTGAACCAGTCATGCCTAGAGGCAGTCTCATTCCTTGGCCCATCTTTATTATCACCCATGTTCCCTTCTTGATCTTGTGGCATGTCTGAGTCTGCAACCTCGAACACTGGTTCCTCTGATTGAATAGACTTTCTAGAAGATTTTGGTTGAGACTTGGTGCCTTTGGAAGAGCCAGACGTTGAATCTTTCTTTTTCGGCCCAGTGGTTGGTTTTGCATCTTTGCTTAGCTTTCTCTTCTTTAACCCTCGGTCTGATCCAGCGGAAGGGTCTTCATCTTTATCCTTGTCTTTTCGGCCACGCTTAAATGAATATACATCATAAAATAGAAGAAATCTTTGTCGAGAGCGTAAGATTTTTTCAAACCATCATAGCAATCTCGGTGTTCGAGAGCCGTCAGATATGACTCACTTTTCTCCATCTTGTCGAGAAAAATCTTCTTTAACTCAAATTCAGTAAGTGTAGAAGCAGCCTCATAAGTAGATTGTGGTTGAGAAGACACCTTTTCTAGAGTAACTTCATCACATGATTCTTTAATCAACTTTTCGATCACTGGTGAAGCGAAGTTAGACACTTCCTTAGGCAGAATCTGAGGCAGCTGATCTTTTACTTGCTCTTTGATTCTTGCCGTGAGAGACTCTAAAAGGAAGTTCATGAATTCTTCTTTGGTTTCTCCCAACCTTGTGTTTAGATGTTCATCAACTAAAGTTGTCATTTGAGTGTGTAGAGGGTCCTTTTTAAGTTCAGCAACTTCTTTTTCCAATGTTGTTATTCTATCGTTGAATCTAAAGACTGATGCAAAGTCAGGAAGTGTAGATAGAGGATTTGTAGCTTTAGTTGTTAGTGGTGGTGTGGGAGTTGACACAAGAGGTGGAGGAGTGAAGGTATGTAAAGATTGAGGAATGGTTGTGATGACAGAAATAGGTATAGGAAGTAGTGTGGTAGTTTGAGTATTTGGTACCTCATGCTGAACTAGAACGTCAAATGGAGAAACGATTTATGCATCAGTATAAGGAATATCTGAAAAAATTAGGAATTTTGATGCCAAGTCAGATAAACGAGAAGAACTAGTAGCAGGAACTTCAGTCTTCTTTGTAATAGTAGAAATTGTCACATGAGCCTCTTCAACAACTTGTTCTTGAGTAGTCTCCAAATTTTCATTCTCTTGTTGAGCGTCAATCATTTTAACATCAACACCTTCACCTTGAACAACCTCTTTATCAGTCTGAGTGGACTCTTCCAATCTTGCGTCTACATCATCATCAAATTGGTCGGTAGTATCGTATATTCCCTTATCTTCATCACTTTCAATCTCATCATCTTCAGATTTATTTTCTTGATCAACTTCCTCCTCTTGTTGATTATCATCATCAGATTCATCTTCTTGCTCTGAATCATCAAATTCTTGCTCTTCACTTTCATTCTCCTGCTCACTGCTTTCATCCTTTGATTCTTGTTCATCATTGTTGTCGTCTTCATCATTACCCCAAGACTCTGATTCACTCTCAGTAGAGTCATCTTCTGTCACATCGGGAACCCCTGGTTTATCACCAGTTCCTTCACTTGTGACAGTAGGAGTTATCTTTTCATTACTTAGAGGTTTTTCGGCAACTGTACCAGAACCACTAGGATGTGTCTTGTGAAAGTCCCTTAAGCTCTTCTTCTTTACTTCTTTCAACTAAGCTTTTTCAGCCAAAGCTACTTCAGATAACAGATCAATACCTTTTCCATGTGAAACATCCACCTTTTCCTTTCCTGTAGACTTAGTCTTCACTAGAGTCTCTCTGATGACAATACCTGTTGCTGGCTTAGTTGAAGACTTATTGACTGGTCTCTTAACTCGTTTGCCTTTTGTCACAGGTTCTTTATCTACAGGGACTAAATTACTGTCCTTCTTAGTTGGAGAGGCTTTCTTGAATTTTCTAGCAATCTTAGGTAGTACTTCACCTGTAGCATAGCCAATATAAGTCTTGTACGCTTTACTTTCCTTCATTGCTGGACTTGTCAAACATTCAGGAAGAATAGCTCCATAGATCTGAGATGATTCTTTTGCAGAGACAAATCTTAAGGAGTTAATTAAGTAGTCATCTTTGGAAGTGTGCATCCTAATTTTGTTTCTCCAGGAAAGTGTCTTTTCTTCAATAAGGAAGTGGTGAATGATAACTTTGGTGAAACGAGCGTAGTACATCTTTTCTTGCTTCTTGTAGACTCTGTTTTTAATCTGGTAGATGAAGTCTTCCCATAGTAATTCCACATAGTCCACATTTTTCTGATGGAACATACCCTAAAGGATTTGAGCTTTGGAGTAATTAATCACTTAGGAAAGTAATTAATACACGGGTCGTAAATTCCTCGAAGAAGTCGTGAATTGAGATTTGGTGATTATTCGGATTCGAGTTAAGAATGGTTAAAAGATTTTTGGCTTTTGAATTATACTACAAATTTAATAGCACAATTAAACTATAGAAACGATTAAAGAAACTAAAATCAATTAACTAGCACGAAAAATTAACAAATGTGAATTAAAAACGTGAGCTAAAACGAGAATTTAAAATCTAAAGCACTTCTAATAACAAATTTAATGCCTAAAAATCACAAATTTAAAAAGAAAATTTTAAGAAAAAGAATTGGAATTTTTTAACTATTTTTGAATTTTTTATGAATTTTTAAAGAAAAATGAATTAACAAAAATAAACTTTTTCTAAAAATTATCACTAAAATTTTACTTTTATTTTTCAAAAATACTAGATTTAAAAAGAAAATTTTCACAAAAAGAATCAAAATTTTTCAGCTATTTTTCTATTTTTTATGAATTATTTAAGAAAAAGAAATTAACTAAAATCTATTTTAATTCCTAGAAAATACAAATTACACTGGAAAAATAAGGAAAAATGGTTTTTAAAAACTATAAAGGTGCAGAAATCAAATGGAACAAAAAGCCCTAATTTTTATAAACCAATTGTGCCCTAATTTTATCAATTAAAATCTAAACCCTAATTTTTATTAAACTAAAAATTTAAAATATAAAACTATTTTATTTTTTCTAGAAAGACAGGGTAGGAAATGTAATAAAAGAAAGAAAAGGGTAGGCGGTGTAGCTAATGGAAATTTACACTTTAATACAAACGGGTAACCCTATACTATTAAGAAAATACAAAACAAACCCTATGCTATGGCTTATTTTTTGCTTATTGAAAAAGTGAATTTCAGCTAAAACTTAAAACTACAAATTTGTTAAAGAGCTTATTCTTAACAACTTTAATAAAGGCACTTTCGACTTTTGACAAAAGAATAAGCTAGAAAATGAGCTTTTTAAAATCTGTTACAGAAACTTAAGGTTTATTAGCTTTTTAAGTTTTTGGCTTATTTCTAGCTTATTTCTACATGAAAGTGAAAACTAAAAGAAGCTACTTGATGCTTATGAT
This sequence comes from Tanacetum coccineum, assembly GCA_026074375.1. Lineage (NCBI taxonomy): Eukaryota > Viridiplantae > Streptophyta > Magnoliopsida > Asterales > Asteraceae > Tanacetum > Tanacetum coccineum. The sequence goes on along the minus strand of BQNB010160618.1, from coordinate 11,174 downwards.
GTGTACTAGAGATATCTAGGAAGAAATAAGGAGAAAGTTAACAAGTTTAACAAGAAATGTGCTTTCAAAAAGTGCAAGTTCAGCTTAATACTGAATTTAAGCTTTTTCTAATAAGCTAAACAGCTTATTTCTAATTCCTAGAAACTGAGATTTTGGAAATAAGCTTTCCTATGATTGTTGAACAAACCTGGATAAAAGGTATTTGATAAAAACAACTAGAATTTAAAGAGTCTAAAAGTAATAAGCTAGTTTCCTTACTGCTGCTAAAGCTACCTTGGAAGGAACATTTAAGCTAGTATAAGAGCTTAAAAATGAAATTTAAGTGAATACCTATAAAGAGCTAAGGGAGTACTAATTAAATGTTTAATCCTAAAGTTTAACTCCTAATTTTAAAAGCTAAAAAGACAGCTGGAAAAGTGAACAGCAACAACAGAATTAACTGTTGTTGCTGATATACTTGACCAATCTTCTAAATGCAGGCTAAATTTAAAGATAAAACCTCTCTAAACTAATTTTCTTAATGCTACTAATCCTACATTTACCACAATGGAAAACTAGAAAGCTATAAATCTCTTAAAGCTAAAACCACTAAACATCTTAAAACTGCCCTGGTGCAAGCTTAATCTTTTTAAGCTCAAAACTCTTAAAATTCTTCACACTAACTCTTAAAACCTGTTGTACTCTTATTAACTTGACTAAACTCAGCTAAATGAAGTATTTAGACAACTTGTTTTTGTACTTTAAAGTCAAAAACAGCGAGAACCAAAACACTACTTATGTTGATCTGTCTACAGACTAATTTGTAACTTATAAAAATCTATTTTTAAAGCTTAACACTACTAAAACCTTTTATATAACTACAGTGCTAAATTTACCTATTTAAACTATTTAAGGCACTTTAAAGCTATAGCTTATTAAGAAAAATTGGCTAGTTATAGCTAAGCCTTCTAAACTACTTTTTACAGTATGAAAGAAATGAGGCTAAATTGGATTTTAACTACATAAAGTTTAAAATCAGCTTGCATTTTTAGGACAATCTAATACATTACTAGACAGGATTAGGCACAAAGAAAACAAAGGAAATAAGCTACTTGAATTAAGCTATGTATAAGCTAACATGAATTTTAGAAAATGAAACCTGAGTTTTTTGTAGTCTCAGTCACAAGCCACTCTTGTAGAGTGAGTGGCTTAAACACATACACCTAAGTGGCACCTTGCCTCTATACCTTGAGCTTAAAGCTCAATAAGCTTTTAAAAGCTTATTACCTCCTTGTTGCTTACAAAATGAATCCAATGAACTCAAATGATCATGATTTGATTTAAATTGGCCAAAACTAGTAAGTAAATGACTTTTAACAAATTTTTAACTGAATTTGAGCTTATTAACAAGTATAAGCTCAAATTAGCTTATGAGAGCTTATTAAGGTAAAAACAGCTTAATTTTGAAATCAAAGAACAAAGAAACTTTAAAACTGAATTTTATTACTCAAAGAAGTAAAGTACAAGCTAAAGGAACAAAGTACAAGTATTTAAAGCTGAATTTGAAAAACTCAAAAGAAAATGCTTAAAAATAAGGTAAAGTACAAACTGACAATTAAAAACTACTAACTAACTCCCCCTAAAAATGAACCCTAAGCTTCCTATTTATAGAAAAGAATGAAAGCTTCAGTTGTTGATGAGCTTGTGACATGTTCGAACCAATTGTGAACTGCCACGTGGATTATAGAAGGATTTAGACCAATGAAATGACGCCACGTAGGATTAGTGAGGTGGAAGGTGATTAATACGAGGTTAATTGAAGTATAGAGGAGCGGGGAAGGGCTATTAAGCAAGTTGGGTTTGTGTTGGTTTTGGCGGAAATACCTGTTGTGTTGGGAAGTCGTTAGGAAGGTTTAAGCCGCGTATGGTTTTAAATCTTTCCCCTATTGACATAAATGGTCCTTGCGTTTTATCCCCACCATTGTAGTGTAAAAATAGCTTTCGGAAATTGCATTTCTGGCCCTTGTGGTTTCTTTCTTCTTTTTCCTCTTTAATAAACAATCTTTCCACCTTTTACAACTTTAGCCCTTTGACTTTTTAATCATCCAAATGAACCCTTAATCTTTGCAAACTTGACATAATTGATCCTTTGACTTTCATTTTGGTCTTCATTGACTTGCTGTATCGGGCTGATCCGGCTTTTATCTTTTCAAATCTCTCTCTTGTCTTGTCTTTTCCATTTCTTGTCGGTTTTTTATCGTTTTTGCTTCCTTTTGTCTTTATTATCCTTTCCTGCACAATAGACACAAAAGCACACATTTTTCTATCCTTTTGGCATTTTCTTGGCTTTATTTGGCAAAATCCCGGGTAATTTATATATACAATTAAGCATTTATCATAGATGAAGTCTTCCCAGAGTAATTCCACATAGTCTACATTTTTCTGATGGAACATACCCTAAAGGATTTGAGCTCTGGAGAGATGAAGCTTGTCAAGACCACTAGTCTTTCCAGATAAACTTCAGTTGATAAGAGCAGCAAAAGTCCTCCAGGGTTGATGCATCTGACCAACAACAACATCATTAGGTGAATTGATCTCCCCGGTATGACAAAGTTCTTTTAAGAAAGACACAGTGTCTTCTTCAGAAGGAAGGGGATCAAATTCTCTACCCTGTACTCTTGGGCAAATCTGAAAGATATCTCTGAAGACTTCTAAAGTAAGCTTGAATCGTTTCTTCTTGTCGATCTTGAATCTATAGAAGTTGTCATGCTTGTACACAGAATTCCAGAACTGGTGGCTTGAAATTCAAGGACTTCATGCAGTGATGAGGTAATGAAGGATTTGCATGGAGTGAGATCGAAGCACCAGACGACTTGAAATGTTGGTTCTCTTGGTGTCAACCCGCGAGGGATTCTTCCATTGCATTTTCTGATATCAATTAGTATTCTTTGGGAACAAGCTCAAGATCAAGCTTGGTTTGTTGAGCAGTGATGGAAGGGACATGATTCTGTTTGATTGTCACATACAGTCATATACAAACATTTATTTTTATTAATAATATATATTTATATATATATTATTTTTTATATATATTTATTATACATATATATATATTTATATTTATATTTATTTATATAATCAGATAGACAATTTAGACAAAGATGCATAAATTATTAATGCAGGACAGGTATTTACAATTGGGGTAGGCAAACAATTAACTCGGCAACAAAATTGATAACATTCACCAATGCAAAGATCCATATACACATGCAAAAGGAGGAACACATGCACATTACCACATTAACTATAGGCTATACTATAGATATCAGAGGGGCAATTATAGCAGATAACTCCTAAGGAAAAAAAATGCCTATGTTATTCATAAGTGCAATGATAGGGATAAATTATACTTTGATGACGGTTATGGATTACACATTACCAAGATAACAAGATAAGATCTATCAAGAAAAAATCAAGTATAGGTTTACCTGTTTTAACTAAGCATGGATAATTCGCCTGTTTTGTAACTAAGCATGTTTAATCCGCACTGTGTTCAACTGAGCATGTATTGTTCGCGTTATATTATGCATGAATAGTGAACTGTGTATTAATGACACGGATAGTTTCGCCTTTTAAGTAAAGGTATAGTTCGCTTGTGAAAATCCCAAAAAACGTATAGTTGCTTTGATATCATCTAGTATTGTTCGCCTATAAAATGAAATAAGTCTATGTATTGTTCACCTGTGTAAATATCTATATGTACTAATTCGCCTATTGCAAACTGGTTTCATAAAACATTCTTACCACCCTTTCAAGCCACACATAACATTTAAAACACGAACATAGGGCTTCAATATTCATTCTAACTTATTTTATTATGGAATTAACCACATAAATCTGGCATTCTTGTTATTGTTTAACCGAATGAATCTCAAGAAACAAAAGATTCCAGTTTTCAAACATTGCATGTTAAATAAAACATACTCAAATGCAAGTCTAACAGCTCATAGTATAACAATTTCTAAATCTAAACCCATGAATATTTTCAAGTTCTTGCCCATTTTCAATCATTTTCGACATCAGGATCAGCAAATCCCCTATGAAGAAGTTAACACCCATTAAAACTGTTTTGGGCACACAACAACTTAGACTCATTTAGACTAAAACCCCTCAATCATTTTATCTTTTTATCAACTTTTTGATGGTGACAATAAATGAGGTTGAATCTATAGGGCTTTTTTTTGAATGATTTCCCCAATGCGGTATAAATATGGAAGTTGTAATGTTTAATAACCGTGTACCTTAAAAGCCTAAACGAGATTGAGCAATAGCTTGATAAGGTCTTGTGATTTTACAATTGGAGATACAAGGTTTATGTAGTGATTGTTTGTGGTTTTTTTTTTCGGGTGTGTTGAACAGCACGGGAGCTAAGGGAGGTGTTTATGTTTGAATCTTTTAAGATTTGGCATAAATGCCCCCTGAGGATTAATAGCACTTCAACTTTTCTTAAAAAACTTACCTTAAGGCAAACATAAGTCTATCAAAAGGCATAAACTTAGTCCTAAGGTTTTAGTTAAACAAGAAAATGCACAACTGTGATTAATATTCACTATAAGATTAAACACTATATTCAATTATAGCCGATTGAGTTGATCATTTATCAACTCCCTTTAATTATTCACCCGACACCATTAAAACCTTTTCTGCCATTGCAACTTATTAATTATGATAGAAGATGACTTTTGACTGTTTCTCCCCTCAAAATAATGGACCCATTTTCTATTATAAGAGCTGTGTCATTATTGATGGTCTAACTAATCTGATAATGTGACTATGTTGAATCTGAAAGATGATTATTAATTATATTTTGAAAATCATGAAAAACGCCCAAGAAAATAAGATTTTTTATTTGGACAATAAGCGCTACTGACATCGTACACATTACGGCATATGGAATGCACAGTTTATGTGCAACGTTCTATCACTAGCCTTTGCAGGGTCAATTAATGTAGACCATTGCCCGAGAATAAATTCCCTGTTTGTGAGGTTAAGTTTCCCATTTTGAAAAAATACTTGCCTCGGTTAGTGTTGATCGAGTGTTGTTATCTAAAAATAATAGCAAGCCCTTTTGGCTGTTTTGATAAGCTTTTTTATAACTTCTGCTCGAACTTCATTTACAGCCTCGTATCCTTATTGTAATGATCTTTTCTCAAGGGCGTTAATGTTATTTATTTCAGAAGAACATGCCAGGGAGATAACATATTTTATTTCTTTTCTGATTTTTTAATTTTTTTCTTTTGTTTTTGTAAAATTTTATAAAAGGTACTTCTTTTTGAGTATTTTTATGTTTTTCATATATACATTATTATACAGGTTATGATGTTTACCTCCATCACTCGTTTGTTTCCTCTATCCTTGGATTGTCTTTCATGTTTTTGGAGACATGCTTTTCATACCAAGCTTATCGATCAAGAAGTTAAATCTCTCTCGAGGCAACAGTTTAGTAAAGATGTTAGCTAGTTGGTATTCAGTCCAGACAAAGTATAGATCCACGATTCCATTCTCCACTTGCTCATTTATGAAATGGTAGTGAATATCGATATGCTTAGCTCATGAATGTTGAACATTGTTGTAGCATAAAGCAATTGCACTATTGTTCGTCGCAGTCAGTTCAGAGGAATATCTTAATTGAATTTTTAAAGCCATAGTCTGTTGTATTGAACGCATCCATTGGATTTTGTGAGCAACATTCCACGACATAGAACATTATATTCTGCCTCTATACTCAGTAGCATTGGCGCACTGCTCTTTATGTTTCCTTTCCGACGTCCTAGATGCTATATATAGTTTTATCATACTAAAGAACTGAGCGTCCTTCTTCGCCTCCAAATGCAATAGGTCTAGTTGTTACTAACTACCCGCGTGATCGCATATGTCATAGCTGTTGCCAGTGACATCTTGGTATCTTCAAGTTCCATAGACTCCACCATGTGAATGAGTTCCGTTAGTATCGATAGATTCACGTGTTCACGCTTGTAAGTGCTTTTTGTAGGCTATAGCCTGATTAACCGGGGACTAATAAGCATGTACAACTAGTTAACTGGCTGCAGGTACTACTGGAGATTGGGAACAGATCATATAAGGATTCCAATCTCTCATGTCCTATATGGTAAAGTGTAGCACAACTGGTTTCCATATAGATCTTCATCTATTTAAGCTATTCTTGTAGTTTCTTGTTTTCAATCATGGGTGTGTCGACAGAATCAGTAGAATGCAAACCATATTTTTTAACAATTTCAGAAGCATAAAAAGATTGGTTTATAAAGATGCCTCTAGGACTTTGAGATATTTGTAATCCTAAAAAGAATGACATTTGCCCCATCATCGACATCCTGAACTTATTGGTCATCTGATTAGCAAACTCATTACACATGGCAGTATTAGTTGATGTAAATATTATATCGTCAACATAAATTTGTACCAATAATATGTCATTTCCAGCATGCCGTATGAAGAGTGTTGGATCAACTGCACCTTTGGAGAATTGTTGAGAGATAAGGAAGCTTGACAGCATATCATACCATGCACGTGGTGCTTGTTTTAGACTGTAAAGAGCCTTTTTGAGCTTGTACACATGCGATGGGTTGTCTTGATCAACAAATCCTTCTGGTTGAGAAACATATACCTCTTCTTTGAGCTCGCCATTCAAGAAAGCCGTTTTAACATCCATTTGGTAGATTGTCATATTCTTGTGAGCGGCATTTGCTATGAATATACAAATGGCCTTTATTCTAGCAACCGGTGCAAATGATTCCTCAAAATCGATACCCTCTTCTTATCTGAATCGTTGAGCAACTAGTCGAGCCTTATTCTTTAGTACCCCACCAGATTCATCTGTTTTGACCTCATAAATCCATTTGAGTTTTATCAAGAACACATTATCTGGACACGGCACCCATTCCCAAACTTTAAGTCTTTTAAATTCATGAATTTCTTCTTTCATTGCATCGATCTATGACGGTTCGGTCATTGCTTGTTTGAAGTTCTTAGGTTCTACTGAAGTAAGGAAGGCATCAAAATAACACCACATGGCATCAGTTTCAAGTTGCTTCCTTATAGATACAGAGCGAGAAGGATCATCGATTACGTTTTCTATAGGATGATCCTTAGTCCATCTATCAAGGTATTCCAATGGAGTGTGGAGTTGTCTCACATTAGATGATGATCCTTGAGAAGTTGAGTCTTCATGATGAGATTCATTAAGTGGATCATCATGAAATGTTGGTTTTTTTGGTGATTCTTCAAAACCTTGAGAAATGATTGGATAATGTTCATGTTCATGTGATGAGGGAATACTTGTTGATGGAGTATTCTGATCAATGGAAGTTGACACAAGAGAATCAGCTAATACTTCAGCTCTTGGAGCAGCAGCTTCTGGAACTAGAGAAACAGCAATTGTTGGAGGGTTAAAGTATTCATCGAACATTTGTTGAAATAACCGATCCCAATCATCTCTTATTAGTGGCAAGCAAGGTTGTTGAGAAACAGGATTTGAACCGAGTCCTGTACTGGATGTAGCAGGAGTCATTCCTTGAAGCTCGGGTCCTGAACTGAATTTTTCAGAAGCCATTGCTGTTGACTCATCGAATGTTACATGAATTGTTTCAGTAATTATCTGGGTCCTTCTGCTGTAGATTCTGAACGCTTTCTGTATAGGCACGTAACCAACAAAAATCCCAATGTCTGCTTTTGCATCAAATTTACCCAGATCCTTATTGTTA
>BQNB010160615.1:0-14778 GCA_026074375.1 Tanacetum coccineum | reverse complement strand
AATAAGCTAGTTCAAACATGAATAAGCCAAGAACTGCAAACCAATAAGATAGGATAAACCATAAGCACTTAAGTCACAAAAATGCATACAAATGGGTTTGGGATAGCTTTTTGAGCTTAAAAATAAGTTACCTAGAAGATGACTTAAGCTTAAAGGCTTATAGAACAGCTTGTGGGCTCCTCATAAATGCTTGAAAAGACTAAGGTCATTATGCCTTGTGCTCAAAACCAAGGCTTAATATGTGTCTACAAGCTCTAGCTTAAGCTAGTAAAACATATGAGCTCTTCCATTGTAAGCTCATCATCCAATAAGTAACTTTGGAGAGAATTTTTGGTAAAAAAATGCTTAAACCATACAAGCTATGGTAAGAGCTTGTATAATCCAAGTAAACAGCTTATATTAAGTATTTTAGACCTTAAATGAGCTTATGAAACATTTTCAACAACAATGGAACATAATTTGCAAAATCCGATTTTTAAATAAAAACTTCAACTTTCATTAAACTTTAAGAGAAATTACAATTCTTGAAAAAGGAAAGACAATTTAACTAAATAGGCTGGAAGTAAAAAAAAACTAAAACTTATATTAAAATTAAAACTAAGCTGCTGAAAAAAAAACTAGATGCCTCCAAGGGCTTAACAAGTGTCCTATTTATAGCAGTTTCAAACTAGGGTTTCTACTCTTGTCTTGTGCTTGTCATGTGAGAGAGAGAGTTCCAGCCTTGTTTCAATGTGTGCTTTCTCAGCTTCATCACAGCCTTTGATTTTTGTTTGGTGCCCAATCTTAAATCATACCCGTTGATTACTTGTCCTATCAGTGTTTGAGGGATTGCCAAGGTGGCATTTGGCTTGTAGTGAGGTGTGGTGAGGGTGAGTAATGGGGTTTTGCTGGTAGTTGCAGGTTTGTGAGAAAGAGACAATGAACAGTACCATTAGGGGTTTTTGGCGGGTACTCTGTTTTTGGATTTGTGCAGGGCAATATTTAGGAGGGTTGTCAAAAATAATCCCTTGAGTTGTTTGTGTTTGTTGCAATAATAGTCCTTGTGGGATAAATGAAGGTTTTGGAGTTTGGTAGGATAAGCCCTCAAGGGTGTTTTGAGTTATTACACGTTAAGTCCTTTGTGGTGAACGATGGTTAATGGTTAATGGTTAATGGTTAATGGTTAATTGGGCCCATTAAGTGTTTCTTCGGAATTGACTTCGGGTTTGACTGTTGACTTTTGTCTTTGACTTTTTGGTCTTTGGCTTCGATTTGACTTTGTCTTTTCCATGCTTTTCCATTCCGTGCTCGGTTTTGTCGTTTTTGGCTTGATTTTTCGTCCTTTTGTCGGATATCCGTTTCCTGCACAAAATAAGTGAAAACATACAAATACAATGTATTTTTGGTACGTTTTTGGTCATTTAAGTCCGGTTTTAATGGATAAAGGTATGTGTAATTAAACGCATACCAAAATCCCCCATACTAAGACATTGCCGTGTCCTCACGCAATGCTATGAAGTAAGCACTTAGAAAACTAAGAATCTCGATCCCCCTCGACTAATAACCTCGAAAAGTAGCTAAGTGTTTGCCAAGGAATTTAAAGACTCAAAAGTTTCGAAAAGCCCCGTTTTTACCATTTTTTATATATACACTTATTCCTATACATATATTTTTTTTTTCATTTTTCACATTTTTTTAGTTTTCATATTAAGCAACTAATTTGAACGTTTGACTTTCGTTATTCTCTAACTTTTAGGGATCATAGAACAAGATGCATTTCGATCCGAGAATAGGCCAGCACCAAAAAAAGGATAAATATCATTATTCTCGACTTTCATTTATTCCAAACCAAGCTTAAAACAAAATCATCGTTAATTATGAGTTAAGATGCTAACACTACTCATATTTGCAACTTGTAAACTTTTCACTCCCGACAATTATTATATCTTAGGGTATGTGCCTATTTGATTCAACCATGGAATAATGTTTTGCAACATCTATTTTCCACGTTCCAACCACCCGAGAATAATGAGTTTGAAGGCGAGATCATCCCATGTAGCGACTTTCGTCTCGGCACATCCCAACCTTGCAGTTAAGTGACCATTACTTTTGACACACCTCACAGGGGACCCTAGTTATCGGACTCACGTACCTATGTTTCATAAAACTCTTAGGATTTTTCCGTAACACATAGCTTTATAAAATAAATATAGCAAAGTTCAAAACATATTTGAATTTAAACAAAGAGATCTTTTATTCACACTTAATATTAACCATTTATGCAATTTGTAACCCTCGACCTTTTAGAAGGCTGCAACATCGGTTGTGAGCCGGCAAGATACAACAAACTTTTATCAGCCCACAGTTTATATTTATTATATTTTTGCATTTTTCATCATTTTTTTTATTTTTTTTTATACTATATATATATATATAATATATATATATATATAATATATATATATATATATATATATATATATATATATAAAGTAGGGAAAACTTCCTTTTTTGAAAAATTCATTATAAATTTGAACTAAGGCTAAAGTTTTTGCTATATACTACATAAAAATTATTGATTTTAGTTTAATTTCCAAAGATAGCACGTATATTAATCAGTTAAGATTGTTATGGGAAGAAAAGCGACAAATTACACACATGAGCTTTTAAAATTTCCAAATAATCCTTGTTTAGCATTCCACTCCTACTTACAACTATCATTTATCTGTTTCTACGCGAATATTCGCCGAACGCTTATCTAAAGTAAGGAACAAGCAGAGCCAACATGCTCGATCTAGTTAAAATTTTTAAAATTTATTCTTATTCTACCCAGCAAGAAAGTCAAAATTGTGACAAAACACTTATTTTATTTTTTGAAAATTTTTTTTCATTTTTTTTTGAAATTTTGGTGGTAAAGAACAGGATTACGTGAAAACAACGGCTGCAAGCACAATCAAATCGAAGATCCCCCCATACTAGAATGAAACATTGTCCTCAATATTTTACGAATGGTCTCTACGTAAATCCTAAGCCGTTTATGAATTATGCAAAGATAAACGTTAGTCGATCAAGATTAGGAGATTGGATTCCCAAAAATAAAGCTGATGATTGAAAAGCTCTTGTAAGCGAAGACAAAAATCGCGAGCACGATAGGCTTTAAAAATTCAGGCTATCCTGGACAATACAACTCAAAACATAAACACAGTAAAGAGGCGATCCTCAACAAACCACAAAAACACTATTAGCAAATAGAAAGAAGATAGAAAGGATAAGCATGGGTGTCCACCCATAAGCGCCTTGTGTTTGTTAACTGAGTCAACAAACTCACTCGACCGCCGAATCATTGGTCCCATGGGGACAAGTGGAAGATAAAATCTCCATCAGACTTTCATTCAAGTGGTTTGAATAAACATTGAATTTTATGAAAGTTCTACTCCGATGAGATACATCCGGCATAAAAGAATGATAAATGGAGATGCCGGGGTCAAAGATGGTATCTTCATTCCCACAGGAGAGAAGATATGGTGGAGCAACTGGATACGTGAGAAATGGAAGAAAGATCCATACAATATAAGCGAAGAGAGGTTCGACATTAAAAAGTATGAAATTCGTATCCAAGGTGGGATGGGTGGGTAAAACATTAGGCACATGAACTCTTGGTTCTCTTGTTGGGAAAATATCTTCCACCACATCCATAGTAAGATTGCCCAGCTCGGGCTCAATCTTAAAGCAGAAATGATCATACTCCAGTAGAGATATGATGAATGTGACGGTTCATACGGCGAACTCCTCTGATAAAAATCACTCCTATTCGCAGAAAGGAAATTGATTGATCGAAAGATCAATATGAACGAATCATATTGAGAAAAAATCAGGAGCAAGATAGTTGGTACTACTGCACTACTCTTATCTTAATATGATCGTCTACAGAATAGAAAGCATTCATAATCCGAAGAGAATAATTCATAACGGTATGGGTCTATGGCCACTACTTATTCTTTCCAAATCAAAGCAGAAAAGGTTTTTCAGCTTTCGGGTGAAGAATTATCAAAGGTGTTAGTCTTGCTCTAAGAAAGGTTAAGATATGATGTATGAAAAGACATGGTCATAACATCGGAAGATGAAGCGGGATTATCTTTTTAAATGCTTCGATGTTAGCAAGTAAGAAGATTGACATTCAACAATTTTCACGAAGGGAATATCGTCTTTGATTGTTAGAAGAATATCGGTATCAATCCCTCCAACTTCTGAGATAACATTCTCCACCACCTCTAAGCTGACGATCTCAGCATCGGGAGGTGATGCATCAACATACTCGATGTTCTCATAAGAATCGTCATCACTCAAAGAAGAATCATCGTTGGAATCGATGACAATCTCATAGTGATCTTTGAAAGCTTTAAGAGGGGTAGGATTGTTACAAAGAGGCATATCACACACGCTGTCAGGAATGATACCTTCAGACTCACTGGGATTGGGAAACAAGGTTCTCAACACAAGACATTATAACTTCTTCCAATTCCGTTGCCCGGAATAGTGTCAAGATCTCATCCCCCATACTTAAGAGAGTTAACGGGCTCCTTGTTGGTAAGACGGGTGTGATATGCGAATGGTATAGTCATCGCATCATCATCGCAAAAGACTCCTCCAATATCACTCTTTACCCTGCTCGTTCAGCAATTCGCCTTTTCTTCTTCCTTCATTTGCATAATATGACCAACCATAAAATCACATATGGTTGTCATTTTGCTTCCATTACCTTGTTTTGAGAATTATGAAACTCAGTTTTGACATTGAAAATGGCAATTTGAACATTGAGATAGAGATTGACGGTATGATTGCGGGGTTGAAATTCGTCAAAACAAAAAGAATTATATTCATAAGCAAGACTCTTTGTTATGATATTAGTACTTCATTCAAATGGTTGACATTGTGTAAGTTTCATGAGGACCCCCACAATCTTCACAACAATAATATTGTTGTAAGAAAACCATGGAAATTTTTGCGGGAAAATAAAGCTTGATTGTAACCACCTCGTTTCTAGATAGATAAACGGAACTTGAGGTGTGACAATAGTGTAACATTCACGAGCATCTGTTGCCCAAAACAGCAAAAATTCACAAGAGTACATAGAGAGGTTGGGAGGTGATAAAAAAACGTTTAGGAGAAACCATCTACAAAGTTTAGGTTTAGAATCAATAAGTAATGAATCTCTACATCCGGGTACAATATGTCGTTTAATACACTTTGCAAAGTCTGTGGGATCTCATTAACGGTTTTTGATTGTTGCCAAGTTCCGGTTTAGAGATAATCAGAATTTAACGGTGACACTGATAACGCATAAATAAGCACCTTCCCGCAAAGACTACAGACATCGATTACAGAAGATGTCGTTCTAAAACGAATCAACCACACTCGAGCACAACAATTGTGTGTTAATTATTTGTTTGGAATTACCTTTGAAAGAATTAACACCGGGAGGCCTTGTTTGAACAATAATGAAATGGCTCTGTATTAAAAAAGTTAGTATCGCATTGGATGACTTGGAAGTGTCTTGGAATTCTTTAAAAACTTCCCACCCATGTCTTACGTATTAGAGCACATGTCGAACAATATAACCTATGATTGGTCTCCACAATCGAGACAAATTTCTTCAAATTTAAGGGTTCGTTGAACAAGAGTCGGTATGGTGACAAGAATCGTTGTCTTCAAGACTCCCTTTGTGAACAACCACAGTCTTAGTGTGCAAATTTTCCACAAGAAACAACACTCATTAATCGTGTAAAGGGGATTCAGAAAAGACGACGATCGAGTTACGTCATAAGAATTAAAACAAACTTGAGGGTTAAGAAAATAATTAAATGGAAAAGAAGAAAAAATAAGATTTATTTTTGGCTTTTTTTTTCGAATTTTTTAAAGCAAACAAATTTTTATTAACGGACAAAATGAGATAAAGTACAACTTAGACCATGATCAACCTTGTTTCACGTTAGCTCTTTAAAATAAAAACGCACAAGGAGCGAGAGCGTGAAAGCGCGAAGCAATTAAAAACCTTCTCCTTGTGTCTAGTTTCCTCGAACAACCCTCCTTATACCCACTTATAGTTTGTTTATCAATTAAAGGTGAAGCCGTATTTCACAAGATGACACAAAGGTAAGTTTTAAATCTTTTGTTCAGGAACTTATTATGATAATGCTTCAGTTGAAAGCATTATATTGATGATGATTTTTATTGATAATTAAGGATAATGTTTTTATATTTTTGATTTGATTTTTTTTATTTTATATTTTAATACTAATAAAAGAAAATAAAAACTATTTTTGTGTTTTATATTTTTAATAATTAAAACAAAATATTCACAAACGAAAAAAATTAACTTCACGAGGGAAGGGTCTTCAAACACTAATCGTCAAACAAATACGAAAATCGTTTCACAGCCTCCCCGGCAGCGGCGCAAAAAATTGATTAATAAAGTTTAAACTAAACCTTATATATATATAATATATAATAAAAAATATATAATAAGTATAATCTAAAAATAATCAATGAAACCGAGAAGTAGTATAGAATAATCCATGTATCGTTTAATTTCCCAAAGAGCTGTGCCTTGAAAATCGTACAAGACAGACAAAATTGAGTTTGAATGAGATTAATGATTTGGGAGTTTAGAAAGTTAAATTAATCAATAATAAGCAAAAATGATTGGGAAAAACCTAAAAAAATTACGAAATTAAACTGAAAAACAAGAGCAAAAATCCCGAACAAAGGGTCAAAAACCTAAAATCTTAAAAATTAACCAAACAAATAATTTTTTTTACTTCTAAATCTACTTAGGAGACTAAAAATTAAAAAGCAAAAGACTAGATACCGAAACAGGAGTTTAAAAACAGCATATAAAATGACAAAACAAAAACGGGGTGTAAATACCCCGTTCTATAAAAAGTAATGATTGCAAAACAAAGCCCTACGAAACGAAAGAATTTTCTATTTTTTCTCCTAAGTGAAAACTGATAAAATAAAATGTTCTAAGAAAAGAAAATATATTTTTTATTTATTTTTATTTTAATTTATTATAATTAAACAAAACGGTTTTAAAGAAAATAAAAGAATAAAATATTAAACGTATATTGAAAATAAAATTCTTCTCAAAAAAATGCAAAGAAAATAGCTTAAGATAAGCTTAAATGGGCAGTAAAAAATAAGATGGAAAAACTTGGCTAAATAAATAAGCCCCAAAATAATCTAAAAAGGGGAAGGGGCTTATGACTAAATAAAAAAAACAAAAAAAAACAGCAAATATAGATTAAATAAAGCACACTCTAAAACCAGTAAAGACCCAATATGCGACCTGATATAATTGATTGTGTTGCTTATGTGCTTTATTGAGGGAAGGGAGAGGTT
Source organism: Tanacetum coccineum (assembly GCA_026074375.1). Classification (NCBI taxonomy): domain Eukaryota; kingdom Viridiplantae; phylum Streptophyta; class Magnoliopsida; order Asterales; family Asteraceae; genus Tanacetum; species Tanacetum coccineum. The sequence continues at coordinate 7,398 of BQNB010160615.1, read as the reverse complement.
CCTGGGGACGAAAAACCACAGCCAACACTCTATTTTTGTAAATAACTCGTTTTCTTTTTTTTTAAAAAACCTAAAACTCCTTTTTTTTTATCAAAAAAAAAACTTAATAAGCACACAAAAAAAAAAGCAATATAAATATATACAAAAAATAACTTTTTACAACCACAACACCATAAGCTAGCCAAAAAAATGGGCAAAATTAAACAGACAGAATGCATAATTAAGTCCACTTTAAAAAAAAAAAAGTAAAAAGAAAGAAAAAAAGGCTAAAAAAAATATAAAGTTATTAAAAGAAAAAAAAAATGCTCAATATTGGCCAGATTGTTTGGGGATTTTTTTTTACCTACTTTTATTTTTTTATACCAACAAAAAAATCAAGTGACAACAAAACAACAAAATAACCAAAGACAGAGCTAGACCCTGGATATATACTATATTTATTACACCGTAATAAGCAAAAACTGGACCAGAAAAAAGCAAGTGAAGATAAATTACTACAAATAGCTAGAATAGACAAAAGTAAAAAAAAAATCTTTAATACTTAGAAATTAAGCTAGGAAGCAATTTAAGCTCGAATAAACACTAAACTAAAAGAAAATAAGTTAAAAGGGAACTAAGCTAACCTAATAAGCTAGTTCAACATGAATAAGCCAAGAACTGCAAACCAATAAGCCAGGATAAACCATAAGCACTTAAAGTCACAAAAATGCATACAAATGGCTTAGGGACACTATTTTTTGAGTTAAAAATAAGTTACCTAGAGGATGCCTTAAGCTTCAGGCTTATAGAGCTAAGAACAGCTATGGGCTTCTCAAACATGCTAAAAAGACTAAGGTTCACTAATCAATAAGCAAAATAATGAGGTGTCGAAAAAGACTGCTAGAAGCACCAGGGATATTTTGGGTCATAATTTCTAAAGTACAACAAGTCAGTTTCGCAAAAGCTGCTAATAAGCCTGAAAATCTTAAAATAAGTTAAAACAAGATAACACAAGCTCCTAAAGAACATGATAAACAAAAAAACTAAGAGCAAGACTACTACTTTACTATCTGATACTAACAAAAAAAAATGGACATTTTTTAAGAAGTTAAGTAAAACTTTAACATATTGGGTAAAACTCAAAAGGGTAATGCAAACTTGAACTTACTCTTACACCTACTGAAGTATATAAAGCTAAAAGGATACCAAAACACTGAGATAAGCACCTTGATCACAATTTTATAAATTAAGCTGATATGAAGGTCCTGATAAGCACACATTCAAACTAAGGATATAGAATACCTTACAAACTAATTTTTAAACTCTAACACCTTTTAAAACAAATTAATATTACTTAAGTTAGTTAGTTAAAACTGGCTTAGTTACATTAACTACCTATTGCAAAGACCAATTTGCCCCATTTTAAGCATTGACCCCCAAACACGCCCCATTCAAATTCTCATTTTCATTTCTAGACTTGAGCAAAGCTGTTTAAAGCAAATATTGTGAACACAGAAGTTAAGCCAGGTCTAAAAACACTTAAAAAGCAAAAGTTGATCTTGAATAAGCAGTTTTTAATAAGCAAATAATGTAAAGCACTAAAAAGCTACTAAAGGACAGTTTTGATGAAAAACTTAAACAATGGACTCTAAAACTGTAAACTAAGCATGAATAACAACAATAAGCATAAATAAGCTAATAAAAACAATCCATAAGCAATAGAATAAAGTTGTAGCATAGTTTCAAAAAAAAGTTAGAAATGAAAAAAAATGGGAAAATGGACTTACTTATGCTTTGTGCTCAAAACCAAGGCTTAATATGTGTCTACAAGCTCTCATAAGGTAGATACAAACATATGAGCACTTCCATTGTAAGAGCTCCTCATCCAATAAGTGAACTTTGGATTGAATTTTTTGGTAAAAAAAAGCTTTAAACCAATAACAAGCTAAAATGGTAAGAGCTTGTTATACCAAGTAAAAAGCTATATTAAGTATATTAGACCTTAAATGAGCTTAATGAAACATTTTCACTAACAACAAGAACATAATTGCAAAATCGGATGGATTTTTAACTAAAAACTCTTCAACTTTCATTAAACTTAAAATGAGAAATTACAAATTCATGAAAAAGGAAGACAATATACCTAAATAGGCTGGAATAAAAAAATAAAATAAAAAAACATAACTGAAACATAAATTAAAAATTAAAACAAAGCTGCTAAAAAAAAAAACTAGAAGCCCATCAGGGCCAAGTGTCCTCATTTATAGACGGTTGTTCAAACTAGGTTTCTACTCTTGTCTTGTGTCTTGTAAATGTGAGAGAGAGGGTTTATCCAACCTTGCTTCAATGTGTGCTTTCTCAGCTTTATCACAGCCTTTGATTTTTGTTTGGTGCCCAATCTTAAATCATACCCGTTGATTACTTGTCCTATTTCATGAGCCAATGGCGTTTGTAAGGATTGCCATGAGTCAACAGTACACCTGTGAGGGCGGGTTATGGTGGTGGTGATATTTTTGGACCGATGTGAACAGTAGTCGAGGCATGAGAGTGACAGGAAAGGGTGTTTGAGTTTTGGCGGGTTTTCCCTTTGAGGGTTATAGTTGGTGTTGCAACACACGTCCTTGGTATGTTAACAACAGTTAAGAGGTATGGATTGGGCCATGTTTCATGTATTTTGGGTCGGATGTTGTTTAAAAGGAAATGGGCCTTTTGGTTAAACATTGGGTTTTAAGTCTTCATGTGTATGCTTAATGGGCTGACCCGGCCCATCAGATGGGTACGAGTGGGCCCATTAAGTGTTTCTTCGGAATCGACTTCGGGTTTGACTGTTGACTTTTGTCTTTGACTTTTTGGTCTTTGGCTTCGATTTGACTTTGTCTTTTCTATGCTTTTCCATTGCGTGCTCGGTTTTGTCGTTTTTGGCTTGATTTTTCGTCCTTTTGTCGGATATCTGTTTCCTGCACAAAATAAGTGAAAACATACAAATACAATGTATTTTTTGTACGTTTTTGGTCATTTAAGTCTGGTTTTAATGGATAAAGGTACATGTAATTAAACGCATACCATTGGCTTATATTCAGATCCGAATAAGCTATCCTTATGGCTTATTCGAGTTTGGTTTTAGAATAAATCACCAAATAAGCTCTTGCTTATTCCATTTCTTTTCTCTTTTCTATTTTTATTTTCGAATAAGCTATCTTTTTAGCTTATTTTGAAATTCCTTATCTCCTAGCTTAATTATTCGATTAGGACTTCACTAGCTTATTCGATTTATAGCTTATTAAGGAGTAGATCTAGTTTGTTAAAGCTTGTTTTGTTTGGTATTCAAAGTAATTGAATAAGCTAAGCTTATAGCTTATTCGATTTGCTTATTGGCTTAATAGCTCGATTCGAAAGCAATAAGGAAGGCTTGGAATGCTTATTTCCTCCGCTTATTTTTGAGCTTCCTTGTGGATTTCGAGAGCTTATTGTCTTAGTAGTATTTCATCATTTCTTTTCGTTTTTGCTTTTAAAACCGTTTTCTCAAAATTGAAATTTCCATTCGACAGTTAGTAGGATAAGACATTGGGCCTGACCCAAGTTATTCTCTCAAAACAGTTTTAGCAAATCTTTTTTTTCACAAATTTCGTTTATAATTTCTATAAAAGTTTTAAAATTAGTTTAGGTTTAAAGTTTAATTAGATAAGTAATTTTTTACTTAACCTTTTCTTGTCTTGTGATGATGGCTCGATTCTACACTTAGGCGAGGAGCTTAAGGGTTTAATAAGCTAGATAGAATTTGACTATTTTCTTTAGCTTATTAAATCGGGTGGTTACTTTTCGTTATCGGTTCATCATTCGGTTATTTCCTCTTTCCCTTTTCAATACAAGTAGTTTAGAATTATTTAGCTTAAAATGTTTATGTTTGATATTATGATTGTTGCTAGCTTAATTGTTATGATTAGTGAGTAGTTTATTTGTACTTGCTAAGTGATTTGTGGATTGGAAATTAAGTGTGGATTGTAAAAAAGTTTGTTAATTAATAATCTTCGATTATTTAGATTTGTAGTTTGAATGTTTTAAAAGGCAAAATCCGAAAAAATAGTCAAACTACACATCTAGTAATTAATATATTTTTAAGAGATTTTTGTCAAAATAAACCAACGTTGTGAGATAATTATCTTTTCTAAGGAAATTAATTCGTTAAGTAGAACTTTAATTCACACTTGAGGAACTTTTCACGTCACTTAGCAAGCATGTTCGTCTTATATCTCTTTTAGATCATTTTAGCTTAATCCTAGTAGTATAATTGTTAGTATAATTTTTAGCATCTTTAATTAGTTTATATCTAGTTTAAAATTTCAAAACCAAAAATTAAAAGATATTCGAGCATTAAATTGGAAGCATAAACGTGGTTTTCAATTCAATTCTCGTTGGGATTACGACACCCGGAAGATAGACTATTACTTGTCCTCAAGTAATTTTTATCCGACGAGATTACTTATATACTATTACTCGACTAGTCTTTCGGGACGAATCATGCATGAATGTTGTGTGTGTGTGTGTTTGAAATGGTATAAAACAAGAAGGACTAGTACTACTACCAACCAACAAGCTTAAAATAATCCTTTTTGCTCCCTTGTGGGGCTCGAACCGGCTAGCACCACTAGGAGGAATCCTAGGTGCGTTTTAGCTCTTGTCGGGTTACCAAATGATAAATTCTTGTGATTTTAAACGTGACCCAAAAGTTTCTTGTATTTTTATCGAATGTAAAATTGTGGTTACTTAAACTTTGAGTATTCACACGATAGGTTTTATAGTTAAATTGTTTTAGATTTAGTGCGAACTTTCGTCGTTTCTTCGTTTTTTGTTATTTTTAAGCGTAGCTTGAAATTTTCGCGTTTTATGAAATCATTAATTAAAACTTAAAATAAGTTTATTTTATCTATTAGAGACATTTTAGACTAGTTTTGACTTTTTGTCGTGCCAGTACGCGTTTTGCACAGTTTTTCGCTGTGCGCGAGAAGGTTTTTCGGAAAGTGATTATATGCCACCGTAGTCGTTTAGAAAATAGAAACTTAACTCAAAAGTGAGTAGAGTAGATAATAATAATAATAATCGATATTTGACAGTGGGTTAAATCATAACTGTTTAGCTTAAAATAGGTCAACAAAAGTCAACCATGAGTTTTCTTGTAGAAATTTGAATAGATAGGAATATGTAGATATATAGTCATGGTATTTTGAGATACTATAACCTAGGAAAATCTCCGGTTATCACATGAACCCAACCTTTACACAACGTAATTTATTCCTCATTTATCCATGCAATCTGTCGCGGTGCATCCTCATTTTGAACCGTCCTCTTTTGGCGTCCTCCAGTCGGCTTCGACTTTGGTGGTGGGGCCGCGACTTCAACAGGAGAGTCTTCACGAGCGGTGTGTTGAAAAGTGTCCAAAAATTCAGGTGTGTACATATCTTCAGTTGGAAATGCATGAATGAGAGACATAGGTTGTTTCGTATGTGGTTGTGATGACGAACCACCCATTTGGTATGTGAGACGTAGTTAGGGTTATTGAATGGGAACGCGTTTGGTTGTGAGGAGAAATCGTTAAACGCGTTTGTTTGTGAGTATTGGGCAAAAGTGTATGGGGTTAGGTATGGTTTCGGTGCCGGGTTCCGGTATTTTGGTATTGGGTAATGCTGGTTAAAATAGTATGATTGTGGCCTTAATAAGTTCATTTGTTGGTTCGGTGATGGGTTTCCGAGAACAAACTTGCCTTCGGGTGTCAAGGGAGAGTTTCTTGTAGTTTTTCATTGGCGACGTTCGGTGTTTCGGAGAGTCTTTTCTTGAGACATTTTTGTAAATGTAAAAAATAAGAAGTAAAGTTTGGAGAGTATGTATGTAAAATGGGGAAGTTGTGTTTAAAAAATGGTGAAGTTGTGGGCATTTATAAGTAAAAAAGAGGGTAGTGTAATTTTTTTTAAAACTTGCTCGGCCACCCCCAACACTTGTGGACCTACCCTATGAGAAGGTTGTTCCCAGAAAAATTAAAACATGTTTTAGAATTAGATCGTGAACCACATACATCTAAGTGAGAAGAAAAAGAGAAAAGAGGGAATTTAATAAATAGTACTAGTATAAAAGAAAGAAACTCAATTTTTTTTTCAATGGAGGTTGTGAGATTGAAGATGAAGATGACCAGAAAAGTAAAAAAGAATTATCCTTATTTAATTGTTGGTGACTTGGTGTTGTACTTCTATTAAGAAGTTCTATTTCGACCCCTTGAGTTTATGATTTATCAATTTAGTTAGACAAGTCTTGTGACTTGATCTCTTTTACAAAAAAACCACTACACTAGTCCGTATTGTTATTGAACTATCTTCGCTATCATTTATACTAAATTTTGCTCATTTTCTCAACTAATCAGGCAATTGTATGCTATTACTGAGAAAAAAAAATCATTGAACTCGTATATCAAACGATTCGAACTTTAATCCAACTTATAAAACAAGAAATCGTATGTTACTATCGAAAAAATTAGGCCCCCTTTAATCTAAATTTCTGGCTCCGTCTCTAAGGGGCCCCACAAATATTAAAACTCACTGATGGTGAATATCTCACCTTTAGAGCTTCTTGGGATAAGAATGCACACGTGAGTTGTTAGGGGTGTTTTGACAAGTCACGGGCGACTTGTGAACTCACTGAGTGAGTTTCTATCCACTCTGGGTAGCCTTAGGATTAAAAAGAACAAAAAAAAGTCAAAAGTAGCTTTGAACATTGTCAAAAAATTTAAATTCTTTTCTGATACGTGACTATAAAATACCTTATTAAATGCTAGAAACTTTTAAATATTGTTATAATACGCATATTTTGGTGAAATTTAAGATCACTCGTAATAAGGGGTTGGACGACCCGATCATAAGCACCGAGGACGCGTCCTCCCTTATTACGGTTACTAATGTCAACGCATCGGCCAAGCCGGAAAAGGAGGACCTGGTCAACATTTTGATCGAGTTGTGTGACAAGCTTGGCAAAATAAAATACCAGCCATTTAAAAAACTCTCTATAGTTTAATAAAGTTTTTTTTATTTTTTATTAGTTATATCTCTATAAATACTCAATGCTTTTTCATTTTCATTCATTTTTAAACATTTCTTTCTTATACATTGTATACATCTCATCTAAAATAAATGAATTCTAATATTTTTTTACATCCTCGGATGATGAAGAAGATGAAGTTAGTAGTGTCGATCTAGAATTTTTAAAAGAGGTTGTTATGGTTTGTCAAGCTTTCACTTATACAATCCCTAAAATCCTGACTTATCGAAACACGATAGATAGAGATCGTTATAGTGCTCACGGTCGTCTAGTTGTCGCTTACTTTTCTCAAAATTCAATGTATGACTAAATATATTCCGTAAGCGGTTCTGAATGAGT
>BQNB010160613.1:0-14778 GCA_026074375.1 Tanacetum coccineum | reverse complement strand
AAACCACATAAGCACATCTAAGCATTCTATTCATGTTTTATTACACCTTCTAACTATGATTATTCATATCATGCAATCACTTTGTAAACACATATTCAAACATCCTTTAATATAAATGTTGCTGCTATATCCTTCTAAGGACAGATCCATGTTTGCAAGAGCAAAGTAAACTATACCTTGGAAGCCTCGACAATGACAAATTATCTGAATTATCCTTTCCTTGATTCAAGTTTTCTATATGACACCAAACCATAGACATAAGAAGTAGACATATAAAACAAATAAGTATTTCCAATACATTGAGTTTATTTGAGAAGAGTTGTAGAGAATCGATTTGACTCATCTAGGATAGTTTTACAGATAATATTGAACACGCAGCGGAATAATAAAGAACACAATATTATCAAACAAGGTTTTAACCAAACATTGAAGCCTTCATTATATTTGATCAGAATAAATGAGGCTACACCAACTATCTAATAAACTAACTACTACTACTAACACATACACACACACGCTTTTGCTAGACTCTCATTGAGAAGTCTGCTATTCTATTCTATGGATGGATGCCTAAACTACATACCTTAGACCTCCTTTTATAGTATAAGGAGTCAAGGTTTACATGGAAACTAATAAAGATAATTAATAAGAAAATCAATTAATATTATCTTTATCTTTGACCAAATCTGAGAGAATCTTCTAATTTTTATCTTTTGAAGACTTCTACAATGATGACTTTGGTCCTTCTTGTTTCCATCTTGTTTCATTTATTATTTTGTCTTTATCGACTCAAATATAATTCCCAACACCGGATAACCCAAACGTTGTTTAAATGAATACCCAAATACTCGTATCAACCTGTAGTATCTCGTTCTTGACCAAAGTTGGAAAATTTATGATGGTTTGTGGTGGCTTGGTGGCGGACGACACACACACACACACTTAAGTGTGTGTGTGTTTTTTTTGAAATGAATTGAAAAATGAAATGGAATTATGGTGGAAGGAATATTAGTACTAATCTTGTTGAAAAAATATCTTCTTTGAAAAAATATCTTCTTTGTCCCCACACTTCCTTAACCACGAAAATAATGTCCCATGGGCGCGGGTTTCTTTCTTTTCATGTCGGGATCACCTAATACTCATAAAATTCAATCGTAAAATATTTCTCAAAGTTAATTAGAATTTTTAGTCATCTTAAAAATACTTTTCCATTAACCTAGAGTATTTACACGATATATTTCCACATTATACATCTCAAAACTCATTTGGACATTAACGGATGTGTTGGGACTTGTTTTTTGGAATTTCTCAAAATTTACGAGTCAACCAATCGGAACATACATAACACATTGTTGGGTTTACATATTTGATGAGACAAAAGAGCAATAGAATGAAACATAATGACTAAATCATCAGGATCAGAATTCTACAAGCTGGTGGAGAATTATGAAGATTTGGTCAAAGATTTAGAAGATGAAGATTAGGAATGTATTTAAATTAGTTTAATTAGTTTCCTTATCTTATTGATTTACTTCCTTTGTAAGTCTTGATCTCTCCCTATATAAAGAGATCATAGACATAGGTTTACTGTATCCCAAAAACATAGAACTCTCCCAATGAGAGTCTAGAAAACGTGTGTGTACACGATAGTTAGTAGTTAGTTAGCTAGATAGTTAATAGTTAGTTAGTAGTCCCAAAGTACAGATTTGGGGTAAGGTGGAATCATATGGAATAAAGAAAACCTTGAAAACATCATTGTTTTTATTGTTATTATTTCACTGCGTAATTGTTTATCTATGATGTTTGTAATCCTAGATTAGATCTAAACAATCTGAGTCTTAAACAATCTATGGAGTTATTCAAACTCCACAATTAGTATCAGAGCCTCGTGGCTCTTAATCTAGGATCTATAAGGTTTTGTAGAAGAGTTGAAGTTCGTGCCTCTTGTTTGGTGTTATCCGTAGTTATTGGCTTGCCGTGGTTTTGCATTTATCCTGGTGTGGGACGATCAATTTAATCAAATCAGTTTGGGCGTGGCAACACATGTAAGTTTATTTAATTTGACTTATCAAAAACTATTGGTTAAATTTGATTGAACTATTTGATTGGTAGGTTATATTATACTACGTATATGGATCCAAATTCGCTACATTCGGTTTGAGTTTGATGGTTATTAGATAGCACAACACCTGGTGATTAGATTATTGTGTGACACAACAAAGTTGATTATTTTATTCGATTGATGCACAATAATGTTCAAATATTATTCTTTGTGTTCATGGTTTGATGAGATTTTGTTGGCTGCCTCGTGATTCAAGTGCTCATATTGTGTTAGTGCTGTCAAAAGAAAAGATAATGTTGCTCGCGCTTGTTAATACTGTTCACATATAAGTTATTACTGCCAACTTATATACACGTCAAGTATTTCAAGATTAGTGACACATTAGTGACATATTAGTGACAAATAAAGTGTCGCTACAAGCTATGAGAGGAAGGAGAATGCAGATTAGCGACGGATTCATGACAGCTTTATGACACTAAAAAGTGTCATCTGGATACTACTGCTATTAGGCTTAAAGGACTTAATGCTTAAAGGACTTAATGTTGTTCGTTACAAATTACTACTGCCATGAAGAGGAGTTAATACTGTCAGTTTATTTTTAGTACTGCTGGTTTATGATTAGTATTGCTTCTAGTCTATTTTAATACTGCTAGTTATCATGGTTTCTTTAATACTGCTGCTGTAGCAACCTAAGGATTCAAGTAGCAGGTATTGGAAAATGGTTAACGGCCAGGCTTTGTAAACATGTTGAAGCAGGTGGTCGACATGTAATGGATCAGCAGGTGTTGACATGATTGAAGGAGCAGCAGATTGAATTGTTGTTTGATTTAATGTTTGTATTTACTGCTGCTCGTTAAAGACTATCAAGGAATGCATGTTTGTGTTACTTGTTTCATAGAAAGTACAACAGCTTATGAAGGACACCTAGAGTACAAGGTTTTTGTATCAAGAAAGATTCATGATGATCACGTACACAAATACATGGTTTGCTCGTGTTTGTGTTATAGCAGCAGGTATGGAGTTCTAATGGGATGATCATGAAAGTACTATTGGTGTTTGGGCTGGCGTATTAAAAGAATTGAACATTGGTGTTTATTACATATTAATGCTGCTAGTATGTTATTGATACTGCTAGGGTTTTAATGTGTTAATGCTGCTAAGGTTTGTTAAGTAAACTTAGTACTGCATGTTATGTTTATACTGCTCGTTCCCATTAGTACTGCTAGATGTTTTTGTTAGTACTGGTGAGTGAATACTTTGTACTGCTGGCATAGAGAGTTTGTACTGCTAGTTTTATTCGATATCGAATGACACACGCATGGTTTAGATCTCGAATTGAACAAGATGCTTCATTTAAGGGAAGTTAATAGATTATGATTTTAAATGTACTTAAACGTTTTAAAGGCTTGCATTTTCTTGGATTTAATTGATTACAAAGATGGTTATTTATCACCTATTTAAAGTTAAAGTGGAGTTTCACAGGTTTGTGTTCTTATCATATCTTAAAGTGGGTGTTACACTTTGAAGATAACTTGTTCGTGCTAAGAAACGATGTGACAAAGACTTGACAAATCTAGCAAAGGTGTGTGATTTTTTTTATGGTGCTCAAAGCTCACATTTTCTATCACTTAGTATGTGTCTCATAGAAGATGAGGATTTTTTTCAAGAGGTTGCGATCTACTTATATTTCACAGATTTATTTATAAGAATGACGTCACGTGGATAGTACAAGACATAAGACACAAGTTTAGGTTGTTCTACTTCAGCATCAAGTTCATTATACTTAGTTTTCTTCATTAGTAATTTTAACAACCCATACTTTCGAGTTTAATATTTATTTCACGTTTAATACGTGATTCATTCCAACTTTTACTTTTGAGTGAGAATTCATGTTTTCGATTCACCCGATTAGCGATTTTAACCTATTATGTGTCTCACATAGCTTATTTTATTCATAAAATACCCCAACAACCATTGATTTTTTAACACTTTACGTTTCATTTTGCTTTTTCATTGCGTTTTGTCAAAAACTACGCGTTTTAGCTTAAACCGTCGACCTTTTTGTTAAACTTTTGCCTTTTAACATTCAAATACATACACTAATAATCTCATATGAACTCAAATTAGTCATGTTTACAAACTTGAGTCATTTCACTTTTCAAAAGTTCTACGTTACTCGGTAAACCTAATTTTACGTTAAAACTCACGTTTTGCACTCTACCTTTAATTTATACTTAACATACAATATGTGTACACTAAATAAATAATGGGGATCAGCTTTTTAACCCCCTTGGGACACCAAAAACATCACATGCCACCCCCATGTGCACCAATCACAAACATCTCATCCTCCCATACCCATGTACTCTCTTTTCTCTCTCCCACACATACATACATGCATTTTAGATCTCACAAAATCCTTTCCTCTCTTCCTCCTTCCATGGAAGCCACGAAATCATCATCATCACCACCATAAAACCACCATAAAATCTCATTTTCAAGCTCTAAAAATTCAAAGGATTAAAGAGAATAAGATTCTAAAGGAAGGATAATTTTTGTTTGGTCTAAAAACTCCATCTTCACTTCCATTCATGAAGGTTTATAGGGCTGAAGTTGTTGGGTTATTTGGGTGACTTAAATACTTGATTGTAACTGTTCTTGAGGGTGTTTAGAAGCAAGGTGTTAAGGGGTTTTGAGTTTCCTTTGGTTCGAATCAACCAAGCAAGCAAGAAGGGTGTTTATGTTTTTGATTTTTCTTGTCTTAATCCTATTCTTATAAGGTTATTTCTTTATCCTTGATCTTTCTTTGATTTTTATCCATGCAAATGGATGTTTAAGTTCTGTAAAAGTATGTTTGTTTATGTTCTTGAGGGTGTTTTCAATTATTGTGGCATTGCATGTGGGTAGATGATGATTAAAATGATGTTTAAATAAGTTTTGAAGTTAAAGGTTAGGACTGTTTGGATATCAGTAGCAAAACGTGGGTTTATCTCAAACTTTTTGGCCTATAGCCTCCTGGGAAATTTAATAAATGGATAGATATAGGTCTTAGCATCATGTGATAGTTGGATGCCCAACCAACTCCTCCGGATGAGGAAGTTATGGCCGTTTTACGGTAACTAGTCAAATCTGGATAGTTGTTTGGAAAACAGATTTAACCACTAAAATTTTTCACAAAGTTCTGCATTTTAAAGCATGGGTCAGTAGTAGACACATTAACCTAACTTCTTCAAGTGGAATCACTTTGATTGCTATCATGGTTTGGGATTTATGGCCGTTTTCGTAAAGGGTAAAATTTTTGGAAATAATCTGGTTTGAGTAGTCAGGGGTAAAAGAGTCTTTTACTATGGTTCTGAAACTTTGTAGATGACGAGCCTTACATTTTTGAAAACTAGACTCGAAGGGTTTCCAGAAAGTGAATGCCTTTATTTAGAACAGTTGGATTGAGCTAGAGTTATGAGTTCATCAAGTCAACTTAAAATCAGTAACTGAGTTTTTATGTCTAGGTTCAAAATTTAACAAATGATTAGTACTCTTGTTACATTGAATATTAAAAGCCGGAAACTTAGTAGATGTTTTATTTACCTATATGATCAGATTATCGGTATGTTGAGTAGAAAGGATTTGGGAAAGTCTTAGTGCAATTCCATGCTTATCTCGGAAACATACCTCATGAACACTTATATTATTTTTACGTATTGGTCATATTTTATCGTTCTAAGTCAGGTCACATCTTTTAGGTGGTGCATAGAGATCTTCTCTCCCGTCCAACACTTCACTTTACTCCTGATCTTCTTACATTAACGGTGAGTTCATAGCCCCATCTTTTCTTCTTTAAATGGTTTTCGTAACTATTCTTTGGGTGAGATAATGTTTTTTACTAAGCAAAAATTTATTGAATTCAATTTCATAGCGTTACATGAATGCTTTATACGAAAGATTTACTTGCTTTACAAATGATTTAATAAATACATGGTTGTTTACCCACTTAATTTATTAAAGATTTATTTCTGCTTACTACATGATTGGGATCATGAATATCTATTTAAAAACAAGAGTTTTAAAATATTTATTGTTTTTAATTGGACACATCTTTTTTTTCTTTAGTGCTTGAAGGGTAATGCTTGGAACCCACCAAATTTAAATTTTGTGTTTATCTGCCATGAGGAACCTATTGCAAAAAAAAATAGGCCCCAAATTTCAGGCACTGTTAATTACCTATGTATGGGTAGCGCTGATACATTAAGTAGATCTATTGGTCAGTGACCTGCCCTGTCTGGGGTTTTTTGTCGTACATCCATGCGCGATCACCCCTAAAGGAATTTTGTATTGTGAATTTTCTTAAGGTTATTTGCATATTACCTTGTTGAGGGGCCAAATTTCATATGCATTTTTATATGCTTGGTTAATGTTTCAGTGGCATAAGCTTAATGCGATAATATATTAATTCATTTACTTGACATTGCATTTGTTGCACTGTCGCTGGCTGATCTTAAACCTTGTGGTCAATTACTAAACATTACTTGATTTATTGAATCCCTACTTGAATTTTGAAAATAGTTCTTTGAAATGTAGTAACGCTACCTTTCTTACTGAATACTTATTGAATCATTTCAATACTGCTTTTACTTAAACCTATGAATTCACCAACATTATTGTTGACGTTTTTGCATGTATTTTCTCAGGTTATATTCTTGCTAGCTGAGCGATAGGAGCATTTGAGTCGCGTAGATATCAAAACATTTAAGGACGTGGTTTTCTTCATATTCGATAATTGTTTTCTTTACATATACAAATGAGTCATGTTTGAACTCTTGTAATTTTTGTTAAAATCAAATTATTGGGACCTAAATTTACTCTGATTTATTTAAATCGAATGTGACATTTTATTAAACGTCTCTTTTGAGGTCATTTTCTATAACTTGTGTGTATGAACTTTGAAGTAGCGCCCCAAGTGGTATTCTGCTGCGTTGTTGTGATTATGGGGTGTTACAGTAATCATTACATAGAGCCTACAAAATTGAAGATTCAAGAGATGGTTAACATATGGGTTTCAGGGGAAGCTTATTGTTAAAATGTTTAACCATCTACATACACCACTTAAGGAGAAGTGTTTTGTTACTACTGCTGATCTTTATTACTACTGCTAGTTTATATTTCTACTGCTCAAATTCATATTTCTTATTGTGCGTAATGGTAGGTAATTTGAGTCATTGGAAGGCTGGATTGGTAGTGTGATATATGGTTTGTAGTGGTTATGATCCAAGTTGCATATCTTTAGAATACCCTTATTTGATGATTACAAAAAGGGGAACAAGATTACAGGTTTATTGATTTGCAGCTTATTTATGTGTGGTGGCATGATTATAAGTTAAAGGGAATCAATTTACAAGGAAGTTTGTTTCATTCAGGGAGATCCATGATCTTAACTTCAGGGGAAGTTCATGCAAGAATTTATTTGTTTTGTCATCATCAAATAGGGTAAGATTGTTAGGTTTACAGATTTGATGAGACAAAAGAGCAACAGAATGAAACATAAGGACATCCGGATCAGAATTCTACAAGCTGGTGGAGAATTATGAAGATTTGGTCAAAGATTTACAAGATAAATATTTGGAAAGTATTTAAATTAGTTTAATTAGTTTCCTTATCTTATTGATTTACTTCCTTTGTAAGTCTTGATCTCTCCCTATATAAAGAGATCATAGACATAGGTTTACTGTATCCCAGAAACATAGAACTCTCCTAATAAGAGTCTAGAAAATGTGTGTGTACATGATAGTTAGTAGTTAGTTAGCTAGATAGTTAATAGTTAGTTAGTAGTCTCAAAGTATAGATTTGGGGCAAGGTAGAATCGTATGGAATAAAGAAAACCTTGAAAACACCATTGTTCTTATTATTATTATTCCACTGAGTAATTGTTTATCTTTGATATTTGTAATCCTAGATTAGATCTAAACAATCTGAGTCTTGAATGATCTAAGGAGTTATTCAAACTCCACACACATTAATCTCCTCCAACAAGGCTTATTACACACAATAAACAATAAAATACTTCATATCTCATAAAGTACCACCGTTAACACGATACAATATTCTAATTAACTGACAAACGCCAAATGGTTGAAGGTCTAAATTAGAACATTTAAATCACTCAAAAGGATTATTATACACAATAAACCTTGAAATATCTCAAACGCATAATTTCATCACTACCAACACAGAATTTGTTCTAATAGACTATAATAGTCAAATAGTCAAAGGACTAAAATTAAAACAATCAAAACTCACAGAAAGTCAAGGGGTTACAAATACCCAATCTGCTGGAGATGGGTTAGGCACTGCCCAAACTGGTATGAGAACTAAAAATGTTGATCCCACGCCTTGATCGATTCTTTACGTAGTAAAGTGTTTGTTATCTTGGAAGAATCCAAAATAACAAAGATTGAGACTTTGTATGTATACCAAAGTGTATGCGGAATCTACACTTTGATACTCTAGAGGAGTTTATCAATGAAACAATGATAACCAAACAGACAATGAACAATAAACCAAACTGCTTCAATATTATTAGAATAATACGAGTACTCTTGTAGTACTAGGGTTACAAACCTTGAAGCTATTACAATCTTTCTCTAATCTCTATGAAAAGTATCTAAAAGTGTATTTCCCAGTCTAGTTGATCCCAAACTTAGGATCTCCTTTTATAGAACACAAGGAGTCGTTTACAAAGATATCTGCCTATCTTTTAGGATCAGTTACAATTCAAATATGAACATCCCGAAATAATCTCCATGCATTCTTATCTTCAATTCAGCAGCTTTGACCATTAGCAGTATTAACTCTTTTGTCTAGCAGTTGTAACTAACACTGGCAGTACTAAGTTTGTACTGGCAGTACTAACTCCATTAGTACTGTTAGTTAACCTTGGCAGTATTAAGTCTTGTGAAGATTTATTCCTAACAATCCTCCCTTAAACTTGTGATTGTCCTTCAAATCAACAAGTTTCTTCTGAAATAAATCTTCTAGTCTTTTTCCTTTGCTGATGATTCTTTCAAAGATTTCTTTTACTTCTGCAATTGAGATCTTATAAACCTTAACAGTTCAAAAGCTTGTGAACTCTCATGATCAACTTCCAATTTTCTACTCAACATCTTGGAAATCATCTCTTGGCTTAAAGGATATTTCTTCTCTGTCAACATATGAATTACTAACCCATTATCCATCAGTAGAATGTGAATACTACAAAAATCATATAATTTCTAGCTTATTAAATTGTACTCATGCTGACTTTTCCAAATCTCATTTTCTTCATCAGACACAAATAGAGTATATAAGTCTCCCCACAGCATCAAATCATACCCCTCCAGTCTTGAAGCACTATACTTTTCCTTAACTATTCTGTACAATTCCTCCACATCCTGTCTGTCAAAATCTTCAAGCATCTCACTAAAGACTTTGTAGTTCTTGGAACTGCCATCTCCTCTGAATACTTGATAATACATGAAAGTCTCTATCAAAATACAAGTCTTCCAATCTACTATTGGAAACTTTGTAGATATAGATTTAACCTCTATAGGAACCTCTTCTCTTGGTATGATGTCTAAAAATCCTTTGAGTTCTTTCTTCTCAGCATCTTCCTCCACCTTTTGTCTCTTCCTTGTGCTTTTTCTAGGAATTGACTTCTTTCTCTTTGCTCTAGTTTCTTTAACCACATCATCTTCTTCCATCTTTTCAGCAGACTTCATCTTTTCAGGAGACTTTTGCTTTCCACTTCCATGCTCTGCATCCATAGGCTCAATATTTTGATTAAAATCCCAAACCTTTTCAAAGATTGGCCTTATGTCATTGTAAGACATTCCCTTGAAGTCACTTATCTTGTAGTTCTCCTGATTCTTCAAGTATTTGATCATATTTTTCCTTGCTTGAGCAACTGTCTTTGGCTTCATTTTTAGAGTATGATATCTGATGACAGAAGGATCATTCCAATCTATCTTCTTGGTAGACTTAACTTCATCCATAGCTTTTTTTCTTTCTTCTTCATCCCACTGTCTAGAAATCTCTGCATCTCTAGCAATCTGAGCTCTTTGTTCCTCATTCATTTGCTCTTCAAGTCTGAAAGCTTCAGCTAAACTTAACCTTTCTTGTTCAAGCTCTTTCTTAGATTTCTTCTTAGGCTCAGACTCTATCATTATAGCTTTTCCCTTATCTTGTCTTGACCTCTTCTCTGCACTCCTTCTTGTATAAGTAACAATTCCTCCAACAGTACTAAGAGTTTCCTCAGCAGTACTAACTATTGGAACTTCTTTAGTAGCAGTACCTTTCTTTTCACCAGCAGTACTAACTTCATCACTTGCTTTCTCACTGCCCTTTTAATCTTGAATGACTTTAGTTGGAGTCACTTCTTGAATAAACAGTTCAGTATCAGTACTTGCTTTTTCTTGAACCTTTGCACCAGATAACTTCCTCCCCTGTTTGGAAGAATCATCTTCAAAGACTTCATCATCTGAAAGAACAACCCTAGCTTGTCTCCTTGCTTTCCCAATCTTTATCTGAGACTCTAGCTTCTTAACCATGAGAATAAGCTTAGTATAAGCAGAACTGTAGGTTTTCTTTGTCTTCAGCAAGTCAACCTCTAAAACTCCAATCCTGTCAGAAAGTGTTGTAACCAAATTCATCAATTCTTGAAGTTTCAAGATACCCTCATCACTTCTATATGAGTGAACAGCATGGAGAGGTGAGTCATGGGGTGTAGGGACATGGTGTTCTGCTCCAGGGGATGGGAGTGTTGGTGATGGTTGTGTAGGTGATGGTGTATGAGTAGGGGTAGGTTCAGGTGAGTGTTGAGGTGAAGGTACAGGTGAGTGGGAAGGTGAAGATGTGATTCTGGAAGGTGAAATTAAGGGTTCAGTAACATCTAACATAGTGGGGAATATGGCAACCTCCTAGCCTGAAAAACCGTTTGTTGGCCTCTTCATATTGTTAAACACCTTCATACTAAGAGATGGAACATGATATATTCGTGAGTGTTGTTGAAGTTGGTGTCTCTGCATATCTAGGCATATCTGAATGAACCTAGGGTACATCAAAAATTTATGAGGACTAGAGATATTAGACACCATATGCTCAAAAATCATCCTTGAAAAATTAAACTTCCTATTGGTGGCTAGACATATAACCGCAGCTGCAATATTACTACTAAACTGCTCCCAAGCAGTCTTCTTTGGGCTTAAACAATGAAGAATAGAGTAGATAAGAAACCTCCATTGAGGTGAAAAAGCACCCTTTTGAAAAGTTAACTTATCTGAGTCGGTGTGATAGCCCATGAGTGCCAACTGCTCAAAGATCTATGAGTTGGGTAAAGAAGTAATACCATCATGATCATACAACTTAAGATGTCTTCTTAAAGATGCTTCAGTTAGTTGCATCGAGTGACCATCAATGGTGGCAGTAATCATGACTTCTCCATTATCATCAGTAGAAGCTTCAGCCGACCTCCAAAATTGTTTGATGAAAGAGACACAAACCTCAGGCTTCTTGGTGAGTGTATAGCAGATGTGACTTCGATTTAGGAAGTCGGTGATTTGATCAAACCCTGCACTTCCCGTAGATTTGTCTAAAAAAGCCACCATGTTGTGCTTGTCACAAAACTCTAAGTTTGCCATGAAGAAAACGGTGAGTGATCAAGTCGGATATGATCGTGTATGTAAGTATGAAGTCTGGAGAAATTTAATTGCAATTAGATAGAGAAAAAAAGAGATATGATTTGACCAATATAAAGAAATTTGAAGTTATCGTGAATATATCATGCGAATTTATAGTAGGTTCACGAAAGTCCAATTGGTCAAACCCCTATTCCATAGGTATTTGGCGGAAATATCTCAACGGCTCTATTAATTAATGAAAAATCTGTTAGGGCCAAACAGTACTAACGGTCATCCAGCAGTACTAAAATTGGTCTAGCAGTACTAAATTAAGCCTAGCAGTATTAACTTCTCCACCAACAGCAGTACAAACTTCAAATCTTTGTATCATACAAAGATGGATTCACACAATCTCTCTTTCTGTTTTTAGGCTCACATTTCATCTCTCAATTCTTTTGGCTCACTTTTCACTCTGTCTATTTTTCACACAACTCTCTTTCTGTTTTTGAGCTCACCAATTCTCTCTTTTCTTTTAGCTCACATAATCACACAAAGTGTAGTTTTTGGCAAACTACCAGCCATAAATAGATTTGATTAGTCTTTACCAATAGCCATTTGCTTTGGACTAGCCATTGCTTCATTAGAAAAACATGGTGCAATGATAACCATATAGTTTTGAGTAAACTATCAACTATCAACGAATTTGAGAGGTCTTTACCAGTAGCCGTTTGCTCTGGTCTAGTCAATTCTTGATGTCTATTAGACATGGTGAACTGATGACCAGTTGTTGTGTGGTATAACAACCAACACTTCAAGAACAACCAACATTTTTCCTCCCCTCAAATAATACATGATGGAGTAACCAATTTCACACTTCATTGTGTATCCTGAAAAAGTTAGCTTAAAACCAAGAAAAATATAATCTAAACCTTTTTCTTGTTTAATAGTATTAAGTGTTACTAACAGGATTAACAATGATACATAGAAATAACTAGCAGTACTAACTATAAGTAACAGTTCTAACAAACAGTCTTAAATATAACTAGCAGTACTAATTAGAACTAGCAGTATTAATTGACAAATAACTAACAGTACTAACATTTAACAAACTTTACAAAACAAATAAGAGATTTGGGCTTTAGGGATTGAGCATTCCAATACTTGAGATTAAGTACTGAAATCTACCAGCATTAAACCCTTTTGTAAGAAGATCTGCTACATTATGTTGAGTGTCAATTTTAGCCATTTGAATCAACTTTTTAGCATTACAATCTCTTATAAAGTGATGCCTAATCTCGATGTGTTTTGTTTGAGAATGTTTAACAAGATTTTCTATTATACAGATAGTACTATTATTGTCAATATAAATAACTATATGCATAAAATTGTACCCATAGTCTAGTAGTTAGTTTTGGATCCAGAGAACCTGTCCACAGCAACTTGCAACAACTACATATTCAGCTTCAGTTGTAGAAGTGGCGACTACAGTTTGTTTCTTGCATTGCCAAGAGATCAGTCTATTGCCCAAAAACTGACATCCTCTAGTAGTTAACTTCCGATCTTGTGTAGCTCCAGCATAGTCACTATCAGTGTAAGCAACTAATTCCAAAGGAGAATCCTTAGAATACCAAAGACCTAGAGATGGTTTGCCTTTAAGGTATCTAAAGATTCTTTTGACAGCTAAAAGATGGGATGTTTTTGGGGAAACCTGAAACCTTGCACATGCACATACTGCAAACATAATATCTGGTCTGGATGCTGTAAGGTACATCAAAGATCCAATCATAGATCTATAAAGATGTTCATCAATATCATCAGCATCTCCATCTTGAACCAAAGGCTTTTCCAAATCTATGGGAGTAGAGGCAGACTTCACATCTGAGTAGTTGAACTTTCTCAAAATTTCATGGACATATTTATCTTGACTGATAAAAATGCCCTTCTTTCTCTGTTGGACCTGTAATCCCAAAAAGAAGGTAAGTTCTCCCATAGAACTCATCTGAAACTTATCCTTCATAAGCTTCTCAAACTCATCACAAAGCTCCTTCTTGGTAGATCCAAAAATGATGTCATCTACATAGATTTGAACAAGCAAGATATGGCCCTTTTGACTTTTGATGAATAAAGTTTGATCAATTTGTCCTCTTTGAAAGCCATTGCTCAGAAGATAAGTGGCCAATGTGTCATACCAAGCTCTGGGTGCTTGATGAAGTCCATATAGTGCTTTCACAACTTTATAGACTTTATCAGGATGGTCAGGATCTTCAAAACCTGGAGGTTGACAGACATATACCTCCTCTTCAATTTGACCATACAGGAAAGCACTTTTGACATCCATTTGGTAGACTATGAAACCCATATAAGAAGCATAAGCCAGAAATATTCTGATTGCCTCTATTCTAGCCACAGGGGCAAAGACTTCATCATAGTCTATGCCCTCTTCTTGAGTATGTCCTTGAGCAACAAGCCTTGCTTTATTCCTGATGACAATGCCCCTTTCATCTTTCTTGTTTCTGTAGACCCACTTTGTACCAATAGCTCTATGTCTTTTAGGTAAATCTACAAGAACCCATACTTTTTGCAGTTTGAACTGTAGGAGTTCCTCCTGCATTGCTTCTACCCAGGCAGGATCACTAAGAGCTTTAGCAACTCTTTTTGGTTCTTCCTGAGAGAGAAAACAAGCAAAAAGACATGTATGAAGGTCGTGATGAGTCTTTCCTTCATAAATGGCACCAAGAAATCCTAGTTGAGAATAAGAAGTTGTCATTCTTCTTGTTTGAACAAAGGACTGCACATCTCCAATCACATGATCAATCGGGTGGTCTTTGTGAACTCTTATGTGAGGAGTAGTGGGAACTGCATAAGATGGTGAAATGTTCCCTAATTCAATTTCTTGATCTCCCAATTGAGTGTCTTCAGATGTAGAATTTGGTTCCACCAAGTCTTCAGTAGTAGCAGTATTAACTTCAGGGACAACAGTACTAACTGTTCTACTACCAGTATTAACTTCTGGCCTGGCAGTATTAAGTTGTTGATCAGCAGTACCATTATTCTGAAGATTGCTATCATCAT
>BQNB010160612.1:0-14778 GCA_026074375.1 Tanacetum coccineum | reverse complement strand
GGATGTAGAGATCTTAGAGACATCATCCTCCTTTGATTTGTGGCTTCCCATGAGACCACCCAAGATTACACAATGCAAATTTTTTTTAGGGCACCAAAAAGCAGAAAACAATTAGGGTTTGCAATCGAAAAAAAAAAATTTAAAAATAAATCCGCACAGATTTCAAGATCTAAAGGTAAAAATCGCCTAACACGCTCGTTATGAGATCAAACAACAAGTTGTTAATCTCAATTACAGGGGTTATAGCAATCCTACACAAAAGAAACAAGAAGATCCGGAGGATTAAGGATTGAAAATTGAGATTAGGGTTTGATTTTTGAAGATTGGGGCGCCTCAAGCAAGATTGGGGGTGTTTGGGATAATCGCATCACCTTCCGAATCCATTTAAACATATAGATGATATCAAAAGAGATAATAGTGGGGCATGATCGATCGATTATATGTTCGTGATGATAGATTCAGATCTGATGTGTTTGTGTGTTAGGTACATAAATAGGCATGATTAATAAACATAAAAATCATTTTCATTTCACATTCGAAGTTCTAACATGTTTATTCTTTCGTCTTTTCTCTCAAGTCTTACACATATGGGGATTATTTAAGTTTTGAAAGGAAAAATCCATTGGCATTGTAGCTTAGCGGAACTTACATGGCTTGTCAACCTAAAAGTTACATGGCTTGTCAACCTAAAAGTGTAGAGTATGTTATAGGGCAAAAGTTCAACATAGACTCAAATTTTAGCATAGACCCAATGAACCAATCATAGCCATTTATTTTTTCATAAAAAAAAACCCGCTTTTCACTTATTTTTTAAAAATTAAATATCTCACAAACCGTTAATCGTTACGCAAAACAAAACATATCATTGCGACGAGAATTAAATCATTTTTATATAGAGGGGCACTTCTATATACTTTCGACGAAATTTTTTTCGAATTTTTTTTAAGTTACGTCTGAAAAAAAATCACATGATCACAAATCACATGTGATTTTATTAAAATCACATGTGATTTTTTCAGACGTTACTGAAAAAAAAACGGAAAAAAAGTTCTTCGAAAGTATATCGAAGTGGATGTCTACTGAAAGATAAAAACATACTCGTCGCGATGGTGTATTTTTTGTCGTTTGACGATTTACCGTTTACAAGATATTTTCTTTTAAAAAAAAAGGAGGAAAAAATGAGTTTTTATTATTTTGATGAAAAAATGATTGGCTAGGATTTGTTCATTGGATGTCTATGTTAAATTTTGGGTCTATGTTGATCTCAACTCATGTTATATGTGAATGTGTGGTTTCATCTTTTATTTAAAGCAAGTTATATATGCAAAAACCTTTTTATTTAAAGTAAGTTTTTAATATAAAAAAGTAAAACCGAAAAACATTTCATTGTAAATTGTGATTTTTTTGTTTTTGTTTTTGCAAGTGCAACTACAAGGATGCTATATATATATATATAAAACACACACACAATTTCAAAAGCTATCAAAGGACGAAGGAGCTGTAGTCACAAACTTGTGAACTTTAACTTTGTGTTATTCGGTCATCTATGTGTCAGTGATACGTGTAGTTTGTTGTTTTGGTCGACACAATCCTGGAGCAAAAGATCTGAATTCCTTTTGCAATTATTTAGGTTGTCTAGAGTTGGAATAAGTAACAACTAGTTGCAACAAAAGACTTCTCTTTTGTAAGAACATTTTATCAAGAACCACCATACGAGAAATGGTCCAACAAAGATAGATGCAAATGAGATTCTCACATGATAATGACCCGGTGTCATTTGAGACACCTTCTACCAAAATATGTCATGTCGGAAAATAGTGATTATGAACATGATCCTCTGATCCTCGAGTGACTAGGTTAATGTGTGTAAACAAAACAGTAAGAATATCTTGTGGATCGATAGTTGATCAACTATAAATATCTCAAGAAGCAAATAGACTTGTGCATCACAAGTGATTCTTAATCACGATTAATCAGGGCGATCGTCATATGGGTTATTCAATTGGGGCCATTTCAATGTTTCGCAGTTTTTTGATTCAAACGATAATTGTTGAATTGATATAGAACCACGCCTTTGTAACTTGTTGGCTATAGATTAGTCGTTGCAAACTTGCAATTATGTACATATATGTAGCTAGCTAGTTATGTGATCATTCGATTTGATTTATATGATTCACGTTCTTCGTGATAAATTACAACCTTGTGAGGCCAACTTTAGATATTCGATGTGTGACTTGTCACCATGTAGAATATCTCATATCTCATCCAAGAATATTTCAGCATCGCTCATGTGTGCCTAGAACAACTTTATCATTGTCTTGTTGATATCACAGCAAAGTGGCTCTTTCAAACGCAAGAACTTCACAAAACGTTAACGTCGGCACAAATGCCATTGCGTGAAATCTTCAATCTTGAATTTAGCACTAGACTGCTAAAAACATCAATTGTCAATACAAGTATCTGATCATATGATTCAGTTAGATGTTTAACTCGCAATTAAGTAGTTAACGCATAATTTACTCTACCTCACATTCTACGTTGTGAGTTCTTCGATTCTAAATTTCTTCACACAAAAATTAATATTTCAAAAGAAATGTTATATCTTCTTACTCATTGCACATAACACAAAAAGAAATGAACAGATTGAACAAAAAAAAAAAAAACCAATCATATAATTTCATCCTTTATGATCTAGGACGAGTGGTGTCTAAAGGTGAATCGTGTTGAATAAAAGTTGGGAGTTGCATATGGAAGGGATAGCGTTAGTATATTTGCTTTATTCTTCGATCGTATGGACAGTGCCACAAAGAGCCAGAGTCACATCCCTCAGGGTTCTCCAACTTTTAGTAAAATGGATATCCGACTCTCCCTTGATCGAAACTTATCAAGAAAATTTGCGTCTTTGAATATTATACTCGTTTAACGTCCAAAATTGTTTAACCGTTTTGATGTATCGCGAATCTTCTAAATTAGAAGCATGTTTGTTTTGTTAATGAGCAATCAGGTAAGAAACCACCAAAGGGCTATTATCAAGCATGTCTATATGGTTAATTTAGGTTGTTTTTCGTGGCTTATTTCATGGTCTAAGAGCTCATTTTCTGTGACTTAAAAGCTTATTTTCGAGCTTCTTTTGTGGTTGCTTTTCTTATACGCGGGATAGAAGAAGAAGACAACAAGGACGATTGTACTAAACCAAGGACACCCGATTTAGAGTAACCGATCAAGACTGCCGAACTAGTAAACATCCTTGAAGACCTGAACTAGTCTTTCTAGAGCACCGATCTAGACACCCGATCTAGAGTAACCGATCAAGACTGCCGAACTAGTAAACACCCTTGAGAACCGAACTAGTTGATTCCCTAAGAACCGATCTAGTCATTTTTCTTATAAGACCCGAACTAGTCACGTTTCTAGCAAAAGAACCGATCTAGTCATTTTTCCAATAGGACCCGATCTAGTCATTTTGTTAAGGACCAGATCTTTTTCATATCTTCAAACACTACAACATTCGATGCTTTCCCCAGCAACATTCCGACCCTTTCGCCAGCGACATGTCGCTGGGGAAACATATCCCCGAAACGAAATTTCCCGCTGGGTAAAAGTTTATGGGGTAAGTCGATGGCAAAACGTTTCCCCAGCGACATCCCCAGCGAAAAGAAGTGGGCCCCACGTTATTTTTTTGTCAATGAATTGGTGCCACTTTGGCAGTATCTTCCCGCAGCACATGTCCTGGGGAAAACGTCTATTAAAACCAAATATTTAAAGTTATAATAAAATCTTAAGTTTTATTCAGACTATTCCCCAAACGACATGCGCTGGGGAAAAGTCCCGTTGAATTTTGACTTTCAACGCTTTTCACCTCGAAGAGTATTGTCCTTTAGTCGGGATTTTCCCCAAGCGACATTTCCTGCTGGGAAAAAGTCTGGCAATATTTTTTATATACAGCCTGCACAACAGCATTTCCCCAAGATTTTTTTCGTAAAAAATCTGAGCCATGCACAGCAGCATTTTACCAGATTTTTTTTCCGGAAAAAATCTACCAAAACCTGTATACACCGACACCACAACTTTGTACCAAAAAACACAAATACAAAGTAAACGCATCTCGCAATACAAAATACAACCACAACTTTGTACAAACCCCCAAAATCTAATATATGGAAATTGTCAAAGCAATAATGGTACACATGAAAGTTTAGGGAAACAAACGTTTAATGTAGCATACTCTAGGGAAACAAGTCTACATGTCCACAAGAAAACATAAAGAAATATTGTATACCATACTAATGAACATATAACCCCTACTAACTCGTGGTCATCGCCACCATCCTCACCCCCCGTATCCATCACCATACCTCTCTATCACGCGCAGCGGACTCGCCCCTCCACTCCCGCGGGCTCCACCTGAATCAAACCGATGCAAAAGCATCCGCGAACCTGTTTTCGCTCCTCATCAAGCTCCATCATGAAATCGACGATCCCTGGCTTCTGTCAACTGGGTGCGGTATAGCTCAGCCTATACGGAAGTACGTATCCTGGCATTACCCGAGAACCGGACCACACGCCAGAAATGATTGGCCGCTTAAAGCATTCCGCCGTCGGACCATTCGCGTTGATTTCTGCAGTGGTGATCTCACCTACTGACACCCGTCCGCCTCAGCTCCCTCATCCTATCCTATGTAAGTGACAAAAACACAAGATATTAAATAAATTAGTTACAGGTTGGCTACACTTATTAATCGATTATATCATAAAAGAATGGTTTTGAAAGAAACTTACATACAAACCGGAGAGCCTAAGGATCTTGGAATACACCGATTAACAGGTGTGGAGGACGAACACATAACGTGTCGACTCTGAAGGTTTCCTCTTAGGTTGCCGACGTCATTTTTTGTACACAACACGCATATAAGATCAATCTAATTAAAAACGACAAATCTTAACACACCAAAATGTATAATCAGATATATATATTATGTAAAATCAATAATAATAATAATAATTACCATCAGATGTCGAGTGAGAGGGATCGACCAGATCCATGGGCGAAACCGGACTGTCTCTTGGACCGATTCAGCCTATTTGTTCGGCTTCGCTTGGCGTTGCGGCAGGTCATCTCCAGAGAGTTGATGTATTTCCACCCCAACGCTCATCATCCGTGTACTCATCCGGGTTTGCCCCGCCTGATCCGATCCAAATCATAAGCTCCAGTCTCGGGGTCTCTGATCCAATGCTCCCTCTTCAAGGTTGCCTTGTTGGTTTATATGATTTCCAAACTGAGCCTGAATGTATCCTTCGATTCTAGGCCATCGCTCGGATCTCATATGCGGCTCGAGGTTATACGTAGACTACAATCATATACAACACATTGAAAACAGAGTTATAAATATAATTTATATATTATTAACAATTTTGTTTATTTATTTAATATGATATAAATAAATAAACGAATTAGAAAATATACACAATTAAATAAAAGAACACGATAATTAAATAAACATAAAGGATAACTGACACCCAAAAAACAAAATGAGTGGCCTCAGCCTCGGCCTTGACCCCCCGGGGACCTTCTGCCAGGTAAGGAGGTTGATACAAAGTTAATACTTCCTAATCATCTCCCCGAAGTAATTTCCCACACTGAGGTCGATAGTGGCCGGTAGGACAACCGTGTTATCAGTACGTCTTCGAACCCGATCACGATGGGCCCGGCCTTTATTACAGGCCACCGCAATCCTTAATCTTGGTTTCTTAGGGTCCTTTCCCGGGTCTTCCTGCCGGCTTTCACGCCGCCCAAATTGGGCTTTCGCTTTCCTTTTCCTGCAAAATCAAGATATTGATAAAGTCATAAAAGTTTCAAGCAAGCAAGTCAATATATGTATCAAATTATGCGTGTAATTACAATAATCCAGAAATTCCTTACACTCGTTGATGAAGCAACCCCGCGCAACCGAATGATGTAGGAGTTGGGACGTGAAGGATCCCTCACCACACCCGTCCCCGCCATGGCTCGAGCAAAACACCATCAGAGTATAAGTAACAATTAGCCATAACAGTAGAAATTCCATGAACAAATAATACAAGCATGCATAAATCCAAATATCCAAAAAAATTTACACATTTAAACAATCCACAACAATTTCATTCATTCATTCATTCATTCAAATATATCAGTGTATTTTCAAGTTACAACACTAGGTGAATCTTCTTCTTCACATAAGAATAATCTTTCCTTCAACACCATCATCATCGTTGATGAGGTCTTCAACATCAGAATCTGCTAAATCATGAGGAAGGGGGTCTTCATCATCGCTAATATCATTGTCTTCGCCAGGAACATCAATGATATATGGCGGTGCGTCAACCTCCCATTTGTTGGATTTCACCATCTATATGCAAATCTAAATAGAAGGTGACATTATCCAATCATTCCCACTAGTAGAAGGTGGGAGATCAGATGATGTTTGTCCAAATGTAAATATCACGATTCGTTTCTCTACCACGTTGGACAACCCCTGTTGAAAAACTTTATTATGCTTAACATGTTTTCGAGCGACCTTCACGTTGGTTTGGCCAGATCTTCAAGGTAGAAGACATGTTAAACTTTTGTTGCAGAATGTATTGATCATTTTTCCACCCACTCACCAAGCCTATGATTTATGTCATTTCCGTTTCTAAAGGAAGTTTCCTTGTTGACTCTACCATTGTTGCGAGTGTCTAACCACTTAACCCTGAACAACGCAACTTAGAAACGACAAATATTTAAACTCGAGGGATTTCTGAAAGCTGACCATAAGACATTTTCCCCGTCAGGGCCAGCGCACATAAGCCGCTAGTTTTGAGGTTGGTGCGACGTTCATGCGCGGCTCTTGTCAACGACAATAACCACACACCAATACTACGTAAGCAAAGCGTTTACTGACATTGAAGTCCTTGATGCTCCCATTAGCCAAAGCGAATAACTCGCTGGTTGTGCTAACCTCTGGTCTTGGAGAAGTGTTTGCGTGAACAGGTCACAGAAGATCTTATGAAGACGATAGGATTAGATAGAGAACAAAAAATAAGATATTGTTATTTTTACACTTAAGTAACACAAAATAATCTAAGATTACCAAGCGTCCTAAACCAGGCCGGAGAGATTCTCTAGCAAATGTTTTTGCTGGAAAATAAAACTGAAAAAACGTTTTCATGGTAGTAGAATAAGTCGTCGAAATATAAGTTAAGTAAAAAAAAAATTACAAAATTAAAAAAACGCTACCCTGGAACTGGTCCCGGTACGTGTCGATCTCAATGACTGTTTTGAAGTACATACCATCTCGCTTTATTTGAAACTCTTTTGCACCAAAAAGGGGGAAAAACGAAACCGTAAAAACCAATCGTAATGCAATACCGACCAGCATCGCCTGAAACTGACAACTTGGGGAGGGGGGTCCATATTACGTTCGAGACGATTAAATTTCGTTTAACATCCCCGAAAATAATGAGAACTAAAAGTCAATGTCTTCCTCTGCAAACATAACCCTCCGCGATCGAACCTTCCGGCTTAGCTTTATTTCTTACATAACCTTTTAGCTTCTTCATGAATCTTTCAAATGGAAACATCCACCGGGGGTGAATAGGCCCGCCTTCAAGAGCCTCTAGAGCTAAATGGATGGGCAAGTGAATCATAATGTCAAAGAAAGCCAGGAGGATATATGCGCTCAAGCTCGCATAGAATTTCAACCACCTTGACCGAAGCTTTCAACATGTCATCCTCCATCAAAGTTGCAGAGCAGAGTTGCTTAAACAAGGAAGATAGCTCGATTATTGGTTTATGCACTATTAACGGGCAAGTAATTTTGAAGTCCATAAGGAAAGTAAAACCGTTGCATCATTATAAGACATTCTATGAGACTTCAGTCCCTTATATTTGTATCATTATCGTCACTTTTTGCTTGAAGCATGATCCGAACCAACTGAGTAATTTTAAAATCCTTGATGTACTAGACAAAACCTTTTTCCGTTCTCTGGTGTGAAAAGAATACTCAGTCGGGGCTTCACTATCTCCCCTTGTGGTTTTTTGTTAGCCACAAAGTTCTCGAATGCCCAAATTTTTGCAATCTTGTCTGCCTTTGGCGGATTCTTTGGATTTGTTCATGTCATTAACAAAGTGTCAAGATGGCCACCAACACATTTTTTTCGATATGCAAGATTCTAAATTGTGTCTTAGTGATAATAAAAGACCAATGACCAAGCTCGTAAAAATAGACCCGTTTAGGGTCCAAGATACTCGACTTGTCAACATTGCGTTTTATCTTCACACCCACCATGTATTCGGCTGTTTACCCGGCACATCACGCGTTAGCAATCTAGCATGCTGAGCCAGGGATTACATCCCTAGATATTCTTTAGGAGGATCTCTTGATCAGTATCGCCATTGAAATTCACGTGAACACCTCTCAATTATGGGGCTTCCCTTATGAATCTTTTGTGGCCCAACATAACTATTTTGTTTTTCCTCAACAGCCAATAGATGATTTCTTCATTACATGTAGGGCCATGCCTTGAAACACTTTCCCACTTCCACCCAGACAAACTACTTTCGACCGTAAAACATTTTATGGTCCATAAAACCACGCTCTCATATTGAAATTTTGTCCTGCAACAATGTCTGGTAGTCTCACACCTTTCTTGTCCCATAAAACCACAGGTCCTCAATCAAAGGCCCAACATGTAAACATCAATGTCCTGCCCGGTGGATTTAGGGCCAGGAAATAACAACGTCAGCAATAAAATTAACTTTCTTTTCATACATTGAACCACGGAGGCAGATTGTATGTTGTCAATATCACAGGCCACATGTTGTAAGACTGACTAAGGTTGCCGAACGGATTGAAACCATCAGCACACAACCTCGTCGAACATTTCTTGGTTTCTTTTGCATAATCTGGATACTTCATGGTCAAGACTTCTTCCAAGCTCCACCATCAACCGGGTGTGCATCTTACCAGTGCTCCGTAACACTTGTTCCAGTAGCATCCAAATAATTTCTTTTGCAGTGTGTCTAGACTTGTACAAAACCGTTGTAATCTAGGAATGAACGGAAGAGTAACCGCAAAAACACCTTCCTAGGAACTTTCTTCCCCGGAGTTCACTGTCGTTTTTCCATCTACTCAGATTACACACACACAAAAAAAAAAGACTTCACCGGACAAAATTGCAAATCTATTTTAAACTTCTCCCCGAAATAAGCAACCATCGTGTTCACAACAAGATACCATCTAAAGCATGAATCGACTCGTACCCCTAACCCAATCGTTTTAAATTGTCTTCTTTATTGCATAGTATGAATGTGGGGAACTTGTATCCTTTACTTATCGGGTAATCAAAATTGTAACCACTCATAACATTTCATAGAATGAAGAATCCGTCAATTTACCTTTAACCTTAAAATAGTTAAACTTTGCCATAAAGTCAAATCGAGTCGACTTGGGTCACAAACCGGGGTACAGCGGCCTCGAAGGCACTGGAATATAACTCTTCAAACTCGTTACGTGTAGCTTGAGTCGTGGTTCGTTACATTCTCACCAATATTCCTTGTGTTGTTTTCATTGTGTTCATTAAAATCGGAGAATATAGCTAAGATCATCGAGTAACGCTGTCATGTCACTCATGAGAGGCGGTGGCGTAGGTGTAGCTTGAGGCGGTGGTGTAGGTAGCCGGTTCACCATGCTTGTCCCATACGGTATAAAGTGGGCTCCCACCCGTTATGGTAAATGAAGCTCCAATCCATTGATGGGTTGAATAATATATTTCGACACCTTTTGCATGCACAGTTCTAAATTTTCCCCCCAGCACTATCACTAACGGCGGCCCCCAAAAATGAGCCGAGCGCATTTTTTGGACACCGTCATAAAATTCTCGGGAACCACGTGGTTTTTCTAACCAACTCTTATCAGCGAATACCATACCTGCGTTTTATCTATACATTTAGTTATTACTTAAGGCAAACTATGGAAGGCCAATCCAAATGTTTTGTAACACCTATGCAACTATGGAAGGCAATCCTAACCCACTCTTTAATGATTCTTCCTCATATATGAATGCGTATTAACCGATTTACTATTTGAGAAAATTTGGCAGCATTTTCCCCTCAACACCCTAAAATATGTGTTTAAAGACATATTCGTAGGAGTAAAGGAGAAACACTGTCGAAATCATCTCAAATAGTAAACCAATTATACGCATTCATATTCTAAATGAGACAAAACATTAAAAAAGCAGTCCCAAAACTGGGGACATTCCGAAATTAATTTCTAATAAATTAATTTCGGACGGGTTTTCTATATTGAATGATCAAATTCAGAACTGGATTTTTCCGATTTAATCTCTAAAATCCAAAAACAATCATAAAGTTTTTACAATCCCCAACGTTTATTAAACCCGCTGCCCCACCGCCCAACAAAAAATTAAGTTAACAAAAATTAAATAAGTTTTTAACAATCCCCAACGACATGTTCCTCTGGGATACCTAAAGGAATAAAAAAAAAGCACACCTTATTAAACCCGCTGCCCCGCCAAAAAAAAAATTCCCGGCTGTCGTCACGCTACTTTCCAAAAATACCAAGAATTAATATTTTACGATGATTAAAGAGAAAAAGAAATAACTTTGAGAGGAGGTGTGCTCGTGTTGTGTGTTTATGCCGTGGTGGTGGCGATGA
Organism: Tanacetum coccineum; assembly: GCA_026074375.1. Taxonomy (NCBI): domain Eukaryota; kingdom Viridiplantae; phylum Streptophyta; class Magnoliopsida; order Asterales; family Asteraceae; genus Tanacetum; species Tanacetum coccineum. The sequence continues at coordinate 4,081 of BQNB010160612.1, read as the reverse complement.
TTGGGTGTTGTGGTGGTGATGGTGGCGATTAATGTGTTGGTGGTGGTGATGGTGGCGATGAGTGGTGTGTTGTGGTGGTTTTTTTGATGATAAAACGTCCAAAGAGATGTGTTTTATTGTTTTTAATCGGTTTTTTTAGGAGTCTCTGTGAGAAAAGCAGACTTGTTTATGATAAGGTTTTTTCCCCAGCGACAATCCCCAGCGACATGTCGCTGGGGAAACGATTAATAACTTTGACTTTTGTCACGACAAATCACCCCAGCGACAATCCCCAGCGACATGTCGATGGGGGAAACAATTAATACTTTGACTTTTGTTAACGATTAAAATTAATTTTAGTAACAAAAACTTTCCCACGAACATGTCGCTAGGGACACTTTTTCATTTTGTCGTTTTGCGAAAATGGCGCGTTATTGAAAAATTATGGAGGGCTAAACGAAAAACTTCCCCATCGATTGAAATATTTTCCCCAGCGACATGTCGCTGGGGAAAGTGTTATCTTATTAAAAATTATGTTAAATTGTATACATTTATAAATATAAATACTAATAAGTTTTTTATAATTATGTATCTTATAAATAATAACTAATTTTTTTTTATTATTCGGTTTTATATAATGATATTGGTTTCTCAGGTTCATTCAGATCGAAGTCAACCGGTTCAGTCAAGTTGGTTTTCCCCTCGGTTTCACCGTGACGCGTAGGGGTTACACATTAAAAGGTTCAAAGTATAAGTAGGTTACCCATTTAGGGTTCAACGTATAAGGTAGGGTTACACATTAGAGGTTCAATGTATGAGTTAGGGTTCAACATCATCGTGAGATAAGGTAGGGTTACACATTAGAGGTTCAATGTATGAGCTAGGGTTACACATTAGAGGTTCAACGTATAAGGTAGGGTTACACATTAGAGGTTCAATGTATGAGCTAGGGTTACACATTAAAATGGTTAAAGTATGACATAGTTGCTTGATTAATAAGACTAACACGACATATTTTCCTATTTTCAAAGCCCATCTTATGATATGTTACGGTTATACATTAGATGTTCAACGGATTTCTTTAGTAAACATCATTTCTTAAAAACTATAGGTAGATAACTTCCTTAGAACCAAAATACCGCGCGCATTTGAAGATTATGTAGCCCATCGAAAGAGTATTTGCCGGTGTGGTTTTCACCCACCGAGAACGGGTTCAATTGCCCAAGGGGGGGTTTGACAACAAAGGGTATGCGTACCATTGGGTATAGTTAACGAATCATAAGAAGTCGAAACATTATCACAAGTAACCATCTTCAAAATATTATCTCATCTATGATGTTGAACCTAACTCATACATTGAACCAACATGTTTGAACCGTAACGCGTACGTTGAACGCTATTATGTTGAACCCTAACTCATACGTTTGAGACCTATAATGTTGAAACCCTAGCTCATAACAAAGACCCTATAATGTTGAACCCTAACCTCATACATTGTACCTATAAATGTAAACCCCAAACATTATTAGGTTCAATGTATGAGTTAGGTGTAACACATTTATGAGGTTCAATGTTATGAGTTAGGGTTACACATTATAGGTTTAATGTAATAGCTAGTGGGTTTACACATTAAAGGTTCAACAAAAAAGGTTATGGTTACACAATAGAGGTTCAAATTTAAGTAAGCTAGTGTTTATACATTATAGGTTCAATAAGATTTATGGTTTCAACATAATAGGTTTCACGTAACGATAACGGTTCAAACATTGGTAGGTTCAATATTATGAGTTAGGGTTCAACATTAAGTGTTCATGTATGAGTTAGGGTTCAACATTATAGGTTCAACGTATGAGCTAGGTTTAATGATGAAAATAATTAAATGCAATGTAAGCAAGGGACGTATGAGCATTATAGGTTCAACAAGTGGTCCGTACACTTTCCGGTAGCAACTGGACCAAGAAACCGTGTTGGTAGCTAATCGTAAACTAGGACAAACCACGTTTAACGAGGGTGCAAAAAGGTTGTTTTTAAGAAAACAGACATCATCGTGAGTAGATTTTAAAGTTGGATCCCTAGTGATCATGTTTCGACTTCGGTTATGATTCGTAACATAAGGTAGGGTTACATATTAGAGGTTCAATGTATGAGCTAGGGTTACACATTAAAAGGTTCAATGTATGAGCAGAGGTTCACATTAGAAGATTCACTATGTTATGAAGCTTAGGGTCCACATTTAAGTGTTCAATGTATGAGCTAGGCATGGATAAAGGAACTAGAGGGACAGATTAGAGATGGATAATGGATAATAAACGTTAACGATTTGGTCATATCCGTGTATTATGATTACATATAGTGGAGCTAGGAGTAAAATTCATTAACTTTGAAGTAAAAAATTAGTTAGTATGTGGAAAATTGGACCGAAGAAATAGCCTAAAAACGTAGAGTTTGTTTAAAACAAACGAACATCCCCAGCGACAGTCGCAGTGGAAACTAACTCCAAAACTCCGAAAATATGTTAGCACTTAAACGATGCCAGCCTAATAAAATAAGCCTGTTAAAGTTTCCCAGCGACATAGTTGCAGGGGAAATTTGTACAATGTCAGAAACGCTACAAAAAATTATGGACTAATTACGCCTAAACAATGAACAAAAGTAACCCCATCGACATTCGCGTGGGAAAGACTGGCGGACATAATTTCCCGCTTTAGAATTTGGGCTGAAATTTTGTTATTTACATTCATGAAAATCGTACCCAGCGACATGTCGCTGGGGTAAACTTTTCAATAACGTTTTGACTAAAAGTATTCAACGAGAAAAAATTCCCACGTCGGAGTATCTAGCAAAAGAACCGATCTAGTCATTTTTCCAATAGGACCCGATCTAGTCATTTTGTTAAGGACCAGATCTTTTTCATATCTTCAAAGCACCGAACTAGCAAAGTTTACAAGGAAACCGATTTACCAAGTCAATACGAACAAAACATACACGTTTTAAATCAATTTTGAGTTTTCGGTTTTGAGTGTCGGTTAACTACGGGACTTATAACGTATACCGTTGCGATCGTGACATCGTTTCGATCATCGTGGTATCTTCACTTCTCACCGACGATAACCGTACAAGTCCCGAGCAAGAAAAACGAAACGCGTTATATTTTATTTTTTTCAAACGAGCAAGACGAATGCATGGAGGGGACTATGTTTTATTAAACTAATTTCGAAATTGGCAACTTTGGTCCCTGAACTCATGACACTTTCAAAGTTAGTCCATTGTTGAGATATTAACCCCCATTGTTGAAACTACATTACACAGTTAGTCCTTATTCTTCTAATTCAGCCCGTTAACCCTCCAAAGTGAACCGTTTGAACACCGTTAGTCCTTATTTGAGTTTTAATCAACCGTTTCTCATTTAAAGTTCAACGTTTGTGCACCGTTCGTCGTTTTAAGCTCATTAATCGTTACAAAAGCTCACGTACTTCAACAACAACAATGATTTCACAACAATTAATCATTGCTTCATGGTTTCTTTTTAATTTTGTAAAATCCCGCTAAAAATTTAATTCTTTTCTCGGTTTAAATCATAGATTTGTAAATTCCCGTAAACGTTAATTGATTTCAAACCACAACAAAATCACTTAATCTACTTAAGATCCTTAATTTCATTTCACACATCGAATTACAATGGAATCTTTGAATTCTAATTTCCAAGAGAGAGAGTTGTATCAGTTGCAACAAATGCAAGATAAAGCAAAGGAAAGTTGCATGATATCATTTCGCCTACTTCATTCACATCTCAAGGTTCTTTCAATCAATGGAGGATTCGTCAAACGGGCATGTGTGGCACTATTTGATCAAGATAATTAGACTTTCACAGAATTGTTGTTACTAAATTTGGATAATCTAGAAAAGCAACTTGATAGAGAAGAATTTTAAGAAACTGGATCCATTGGTGCGTTTAGAGTACTCATGAAACAGTTTCAGACATTCATCAATTTTCGATACTGTTTCAATGATTTTGATGGTGCAATGATACGCAAATCCTTTCTAGAATACACTCGAACCGAGATTCAACAATTCCGTGATACATTGATCCAACAGATGGAAT
>BQNB010160611.1:0-14778 GCA_026074375.1 Tanacetum coccineum | reverse complement strand
AATGTGTGTACAAAAATGTGTATAAAAATGTGTGTATAATAACGTGTGTATAAAAATTTGTGTATAAAAAGGTGTGTATTTAAATATGTTTAAAAATTTATGTATAAAAACGTGTGTATAATACGTTTGTATAAAAATATGTATATAAAAATGTGTATAAAAACGTATGTATAAAAATATGTGTATAAAAGCGGGTGTATAAAAATATATGTAAAAAACATGTATAAAAATGTGTGTAAAAACATTTAAAAATTTAAAAAATAATAAGAAAAGAGACTTTTTAAAAAAATAAATAAATTTTAAGTTAATTATAAACGATCTTATTTCTTTGTAATGTCTTTCTAGCTCCTTGCTAGTTTTTTTTTATAAAGTTGCCGTTCAAAAAAAAAACGATCGTTTATATAAAGGACTAACATTGCAATAAAAAACAAACGGTAGTACACACAATAGCACAAATTTAAAAGTTCAACGACACAATGACAAAAAAATTAGTAGCCTACATACAATGACAAAAAATGTTAAGTTTAATACATTTTTAGGTAATTAACCCTAAAATCTTATATTATGATATCATTTTATCATAGACATGTCTATCTATCTATATTTTTTTAATAAAATAAGATGATGAAATTGCACTTGCTCCTAACTGCGAACCCAATTTGAGTCTGTGCTACCAAACTCAAATCTTAGTTGGCTTTTCCCCTAAAAAATTAGTATAAAGAAATAGTATTGTCAAACTATGCATCATTTCGTCTAGACCTTATAACTTCAAATTTCAATATAAGCATACATAAGATATGTTATCATACCAACTCTTGAAACTTAAGATATCTACATGAATGTATGCATACACAACAAGCGCATGAAAATACACATGATAATATGATATATACATATACTAAAGATGGATTTTGCTACAGTACTCATTTCTTGGGCTAACATCGGCCCGATAGTGTTGATCCAATCCAGTGGCCTTATTCAAGAAATGGTTGACGTTTGAGTTTTTATTTTTTTTAAGTAGGCGAAAAAAAACAAAATTTGTTAGCACAAAATTGAAAAAAAAATATTACAAAAATAACGATTAATTGAGATCAAAAAATACCCGCGAAAATATCTTTGATACCTAATAACTTTAAACTAACCGACAGAGGTCACAAACGTACAACTCTAGATTTCGCATTAATATATTTACTAAAAATGGCATTAAACGGCGTAAAAAACCATAAGCCCAAATATATAACACATATTTACCCAAATCACATAAAATTATATTTAAAAAAAAACCCATATAGCAAAAAAAAATAAACATTTAAACATGATGCGCAACAAATAAGATCATATAAGAAAAAAAACAAACTATTAAACATGAGACCGAAAAAATAAACCCGCACAAAATACAAAAAAGAAAAAAATTAACGCCTCGCAGCAACCTGATTCGTGAAAAATTATGCCCTGCTACAACGCGCCGGTTATGTAATCAAATCGCACAAAAATAAGCTCCGCCGCAACGCACGAAACGTCCAGTTATTACGCAATAAAAAAAACCGCCCTACGCTAAGCAAAAAAAAATTTAAATTAAAAAAAAAAACTAAAGCCCCGCAGCAACGCGATTCGCGAAAAATTATGCCCTGCGGCAACACACCGACCATATAATCAAATCGCACAAAAATAAGCCTCGCCGCAACGCGCGAAAGGTCCAGCTATTACGCAATCAACGAAAAGTCCAGCTATTACGCAATCAAAAACCGCTCTACGCAAAGAAAAGAAATTAAAAAGTTTTTTAAAAATAATTAAAAAAAAATTAACGCCCCGTAGGAACGCGCGAAAAAATTTGCTTGTTATTGTTTATAGCCAAAAGCCCAAGATATGGTTTTTGATCAAGTATTCAAGTGGATTTAACAAGCATATGGTTGTACAATCTTTGTCCCCCCTTTGATAAAAACAAAACAATATGTATTATGTATATATATACCTAAAGGCTTATGTTATATGTACCCCCTGAAACATCATTTGTACCCCCGGTTTTTTTGCCTTTTTTTTGTATTTTTTTATTTTTGTATTTTTATAATTTTGTATATGTTATAAAACTGTGACACGGAAAAAACGGAACGAAAAATATAAAGTTTAACAGGTCAAAAGTATGAAACTGTCAAAATTTACGGAACATTAACTGATAAAAAACTGCGTTGCACTGTAAAAAAAAGGGTATAAAAGAAATCTTTCGTACTTTTTGACACTATTTAGTGAGGCGGGAGGTACCAATAGTAGACCCATATCTAAAGAGACAAATAGTTGCCACCCTATCTAACTATAGTTGACCATTTTGTAGTATATTCTATAACCTACTTCCTTAATTTATTGACTTCTACTCATTAAAATATCATGAATATTGTATAAACAGTAATCTCTTTTTAGCAAGATTTTATACATATCCCATCCCTCTCGGTCCCCTTTACACTTTCCACGTACTATATTTTTATTAACCATTTCAATTTTCTAGAATCCTAAGTCGGTGACTTGGTGTCCATTACCTTTTGAGATCATACTGTCTTCTTTTATCGTTAGTTGAAATTTAACTCGCTATGAGGTTAGAAACTTAGAACGTATGCAAAATTGGGTGTTCCTTGAAAGTGATTTAAACTATGGTGTTTGAATAACGCGTTTCAAGCTAGCCTTCCCATGCATAAAATATTGACTTAATTTATTCCATCGTAACCCTGTTTACATTTTACTATCCTTGCTTCACGTACTATATATATGTCACACATCCTATCTTAAAATATCACATTCGATCTTAAACTAGCTCAAAATGGCCTCTTTCGACCATACTTGCACCCTCGTTCTCCTCGTTATCGTGACGATGTTTCTTTCTCCAACTTCCTCGGCGGTCTCACCACCTTCTTCTGTTTGCCAATACACACAATACCCATCGTTTTGTCGATCAAACCTCCCCATTAACAACTCGTCGGCCAATGTATACGACTATGGTCGTTTCTCTGTTCGTAAATCCATATCCGCAGCCAATAAATTCTCAAACTTAATAAAGAAATACCTTAGCCGCTCGTCAAGTTTAACCACGGGTGCAATCCGTGCTCTTCAAGATTGCCAATACTTAGCGGGAGTCAACATCGACTTCCTAACAAGCACGTTCCAAACCGTGGACAAATCCCAAACCGCGATTTCCACTATGAAATCTGAAGATATCCAAACAATGCTTAGTGCCATTTTAACCAATACACAAACGTGTGAAGATGGCATTCAAGCCATTGCTTCCACTTGGAGCTCGAAAAACGGTGTCTTAGCCCCTCTTACTAATGATAACAAACTATATAGTGTATCATTATCCTTGTTCAACCGAGGGTGGGGTGCTAAGAACAAGAAGAAAACTCCTTCGGGTTCGCATAAGAAACATGTTGGTTTTAAAAACGGACGTTTGCCTTTGAAAATGTCCGAACGAAGCAAAGCTATATTCGAGACAGTGGGACGACGAAAGCTTCTTCAAACCAACGACGATGAGGGAGATCAAGTTGTTGTTAGTGATATTGTCGTGGTTAGCCAGGATGGGACTGGTAATTTCACGACAATATCGGATGCTATTAACTTTGCTCCAAATAAATCTCAAGCAGCCGATGGCTACTTTATGATTTATGTAACTGCGGGTGTTTACGAAGAATATGTAAATATTACTAAGAACAAGTATTATCTCATGATGATCGGAGATGGGATAAATCAAACCGTCATCACTGGAGACCGCAATGTCGTAGATGGCTGGACCACTTTTAATTCGGCTACTTTCAGTAAGTACTACTAATGTCTTATACTTTTGGAAATATAGATAAGCAGTTTGAAATTAGTAAGAGTGTGTTTGCATGAGTTTGCTTAAGTGCTTATCTTTAGATAAGTTGGCAACCAACATTTTATGCTATACTAACAATTAACATGTTTGCAGTTGTGACCGCGCCAAATTTCGTCGGGGTTAACATGACAATCCGTAACACCGCGGGAGCAGTAAAGCACCAAGCCGTAGCACTAAGAAACGGGGCCGATTTATCAGCATTCTACAGCTGCAGCTTCGAAGGTTACCAAGACACCCTATACACACACTCACTACGTCAATTCTACCGTGAATGTGACATTTACGGGACAGTAGACTTCATATTTGGTAACGCGGCCGTTGTTTTCCAAAAATGTAACCTTTACCCTAGGTTACCAATGGCAAATCAATTCAATGCCATCACAGCACAAGGCAGAACTGACCGGGGTCAGAACACGGGTACCTCAATCCAAAATTGCAGCATTCGTGCTGCTGAGGATTTAGGTACCACCAAAACGTATTTAGGACGACCTTGGAAAGAGTACTCACGAACGGTCTATATAAGAACGTTCATGGACTCATTGATCGATGGGTCAGGATGGCGTGAATGGTCAGGTGATTTCGCGTTAAATACATCTTATTATGCCGAGTTTGATAACACGGGTCCAGGGTCTGATACGAGTCGAAGAGTTACATGGCCCGGGTTCCATGTTATAAATGCTACGGACGCGGTTAATTTTACGACTTCTAGTTTTATCCTAGGTGATGCATTTTTACCTGAAACTGGGGTGCCTTACAATGGTGGCTTGTGATTTTTTAGTACAAATGTACATGACTGGATGCATTGTATTAACACTTTGATATATTTATTTGTTACTTATTCTTAATAAACGTTGTATTTGATTTCATAGGTCAAACCTATGAGTTATATAAATATAAGATGGTCAACTTTTTCCTAGCCTAATGTTTGATAGAATTTGGTACGTATTCATTGTTAGATCTCATACCAAATATTGAACAATCATCAAATGTGACATGTGTTTAACATGTGAATGATCAAGTTCAAGGGCTTTTGCTGGCCAATGCTTACTAGGCAAAGGTTAGTGTGTAATTAATATACACAAACTTTTCTAATTAACATGAAAATGTATTAAATTCAGGTTCATTCAAGTCAAAATCATGTTCAAATATAGCAATTTATAAGTTTATTTAATGTGTATTTAATGCATTTTTCTATTAATTAAGAAAGTTTGTATATATTAATTACGCACTAACCTCTACCCAACGAGCATTGGTTGGCAAAACCCCAAGTTCAAATAGGTGTAAGTTTGTATGACGGTAGACTCGTATATCCTGCATTAGTTCGCTAATATAGGTCGAAAACCAATGTTAAAGTTATGACAAGTCATGAGAAGATATTAAATGAAGTTGGTGATATTAAAAAAGGTTTTTCTAGACTGATAAATAGTATGAAATGAGATTGATAAAAATGGAAAATAACAAGCAAGATTAACAGTGCGTTGCAGCGGGCGTTAATTTTTCGCTCGTTGTTGTGAGGCATTAATTTTTTTTTTTGGTTTATTTTTTCGGTCTCATGTTTAATAGTTTGTTTTTGTTCTTATATAAAATGACAATCGCGCGTTTTTTTTTTGCCCAGGCCGATAGAAAGTCGTAAATAGTTAAAGATGAGAGTACTTCCTGTATATTTTTTTTTCTTATTTTTGGCTAAAAAAGAGGAGGGGGATAATAAAGTTTTTTTTTTTTGCCGATGAACAATAACCGAGCCCATTGGGCGGGGGGTACTGTAGCGCTACTGTAGCATTGTTCATTTTAAGCACTGTAGCAGTGCCAAAACGACGTAGTTTTACTTTTGAAATGTGTTATTTATTTATTTTTATTTGTTTTTTGCGCGTTTTTTTATGTTTAATTGTGTAATTTTTCGCGCGTTGTTGCGTGTCATTAATTCTTTTTTTTCCTTTAATTTTGTGCGAGTTTATTTTGTCGGTCTCATATTTAATAGTGCGGGTTTACTTTTTCAGTATAGTCAATTCGGAAATGTTACCGCATGTATTTTTTTATAATTGGGCCGGCCCAAATTTTTGGGCCTGTTTAAGTCAATTAGGAAATGTTTACCGCGAATATTTTTTTATCTGAATGCGTCGGTACTTTTGTAACATTTTTTTCCTTCCTATTTTCTGCCGACAAATTTTTTATATACACTCTTTTCCGGATTTTTTTTTCAGTCTCGTATGAATAAATCACATTGTGATTTTACAGACGTTGATTGAAAAAAATAATCGAAAAAAAGTTCGTCGAAAGTATATTAGGAAGTGCCCCTCTTATAGAATGTGATTTAATTTCTCGTCGCGATAGTATGTTTCGTTTTACGTAAAAATTAACGGTTTGTGAGATATTTAATTTAAAAAAAATAGAATCAAAGTGAGTTTTTTAATTAAATTAAAATAAGAATTAATCTAAACCATTAGATGAAAATAAAATGAATAGTTAAGATAAAATGAATTGTTTTTTAATTAAATAGTATTCGACATGTAACTTTTTCTCTTGTAAGACCCAATGTTAAAGAATGTTAGGACAAGTATGAGTAAGATATAAGTTAGGTTAACCACTAAAAAAGGTTTTTTAGACTGATAAAATACAGTACGAAAACTCTAATAAAATAATACACTTGGACCACGCAAAATTTATTAATTAAAAGAGTTATTATTAATCGAATAAATTAATAATTATTTTAATTTTTTTTATATTAATTAATATTTTATTTTTTTTTAGTATTACAAATGGTTGGAAGAAAAATTCTCTATTATTAATTAATATTTTATTAATTATTGTATACAATGCATGTATATCAATCATGAAAGGCCCATTTGAAAGTAAACCTTCAATTCCCACCTTATTTTGCTTCTTGTGTTCAATGTAGCACTTTAATGAACATTAAAATATATTTTACATATAAAATACAAGATCAAAATAGGTTAACACAACAAATCATACACACAATCTGGGCTTACCATCTTAAAGGTGTGGAAAAAAACAACAATGAACAGACGAGATTCGATAGAGCATTATGCAAAGCACAACAAGGATAATCCAAGGGTCTCACTTCAAAAAAGCATTGTAAGAATGGGTTCATAGTAACTCATGGTTGCAGGTGAGTCAAGCGACAATCATTCGAATTACACGTTAAGCGGTCTTTAGAGTTATCTTCTAACTTGCTCGAAAGAGGCGATTGTTAAGCGACACAAAACCGGCAAAATTTCTGACTAGAAAAATCTCCTCAATGACTGGATTTCTTCAATTATCCAAGAACTGTGAAATATGACATGGTGAACTAATCATCGATGGAAGGCGAAAAAGTTCATGAAAGTTTAAGTATCCAGTGGATACTCCAGACTTTACTTTTTCTTATTGGTTGGCTTGAAAGTTCAAAGCAAGATATGGAATTAAAATTTCCGGCGTTTTGGAGAGAGTGTATCTGATGAAATGGAGGTATGGAGGTACAAATAAAATCCATTAAGAGACAAAGTTGATCAGGTTTGAAATAAAAGAACATCTTTTTTAATTGGATATGAAACAGGTTTGTTTTTTTATTATTTTATTTTATATTTTGTACTTTAGTGATGTAATTATTTACATGTTTTGATCTTAAACAGGTTTGTTTTTTAGACTTCTCAACCGGATCATTCCCTTGCAACAATGCAGCTTGAAGGGAAAAAAAAGACAAGAAAAGACTAATGTAGCTTTTGCTGTAAATGAGGTCCTGTTCGGAAAAACTTCCTTTATGGGATTATTGGGAAATATGCTAAACCAAGGTGCTTCAAGACTGTAAAATTGAACAGTCGAAATGTGAGTACCGGCTAAACAAACGAGTTGGATGATGGTGTGTTATTTTTCGAAGAATATGTTAGCCAACTGATAAAAAAATGGTTGGAAGAAAAAATTTCTTTGATTGTGGATAATTGCTGCTCATCAAAAATTAGTGTAAGGATTACGAAATGTTGAATTATTTTTTTTGCACCAAAACAACACTTCAAAAATTCAACCTATGTGACGCGGGGGGGTCATACGAGTTTTAAGATGCATTATCGTCGTCGATATTTTATAGAGTTTTTTGGAGGGTTATGATTTAGGGGTTCCAAATCCAGCAAAAATAATTGTATTAGTTGAATGAATCTTGCAATTTCAGCATGGACATGGATGTAGTGCAAATTACAATTGCGAACTGCTTTCGTCCATTGTAAACTTCTCGATCAACAGATACATGACTTTTGAGAACTCAGATGAAAGGGTGGTGAAGAACTCAAAGAACTCCAGATTTGATCAAAGGTGTTGGGTTATCGCAATGCAATGGATGTCGAAGATGTTCTGACTCACCCAGAAGAAAATGTAGTTGCACAGTTGTTGACTGAATGAAGATCATTATTGAAAGCGTTTTTGGAATATATATAAAGATAGATATCGATGCAAAGAGAAGTCTGTACGTTCTAATCAACGGGAATCCCCTCTACTGCCGCTCTCGAAACGTAACAAGCATATTAAGCAGGCAATCAACAATTGAATCAATTTAGTGCTTGAGCTAAGAAGGAGTGAAAACAACACCTCAGAAGTTATACCATGCTATGGAAAATTAGAGACGAGATTCAAAAGAGAAATTGACTTTCAACAAAAATCAAAAGACAATTGAGTCAATTTTTCAAGAAACCTTCATAAATCATCATGTAATTTTGCATATGATATTTAAGGAGAATTATTAATTTTTATTTTATATGGGGTCTAAGGAAATTATCAAAAATGTATTATCTTATAATTTTAGCCGGAGTTATTAATTTAGCACCCTATCTCGAGTGGGACGGCAAAAAATATTATCTTAGAGAGTTTATTAAATAATCGGTATTAATTAATCGAGTTTTCTGTTCCTGTAGTATGAAATGAGATTGATAAAAATGGAAAATAATAACTTCTACACCACGGTGCACCACGGAAATCTATTCGTCATAGAAAATTAATGTGTTTGTACTTTGTAGAACCGACGAATTAGTTGATAACTACAACAGGTTTGGCAAAGGTTATTGACTATTGCATTCTATAATCTATGTGCATTAAATTAATAGCTCTTGATTTGACTAACGACTAAATAGTTCATATATTTAAGCAAGAGTCGTGATAAAATAGTTCAAATAAAGGTCGCAAATAACGTGAAGCGTGACGTAATTGTATGATCAAGTCTTATCATGCCTTAAAAGCCATGACGAAGGCATGACATTTTATAAAACGTGATATAAAATGTCACAAAATATGAAAATATTTATATACTTATATCATATTTCATATGAATCGAATTTAGAAAAAATGTAGCTCAAAAAATATCCTTACATGTTATTTTCTTCATCTTTTTAAAAAAAATTCTTCATCGGATTTGAATTAAAAAAACTCAAAAAAGGCGGCACGCCTTATTGCGTTTTTCCACGCTTCATCTCACGTCACGTCTCGAGCCGACGCCTAAATATATTTCGTAACGTATAAGTCATACCTCACGTCTTAGACGCAAAATCTCGCCTCGCGCTTTAGCACGCCTTTTAAAACAATGGTTCAAATACATAGAGCTAAACTGGACGTAATTCAATATTTAATTTTGTGCATTTGAATCAGCAAATAAGTTTCTTAAAAACAAAGAATATAAATGATCAAATTTACAGCCACTTTGTTAACAACACATACAAGTAAACCTGATGACGAGTTAACATTTACATATAACATGGATTCTTACCAATGCATAACAATCTCTACTCAATTACAGAAGGTTAAAAAATATTACTACAACATACATAAAAAGTTAATATACAGAATCGGATCTAAACTGACTTTTCAATTGTGATTTTTGAACCAATTAGTAACCATGTGTCTAAGAGACCTAAATATTGTGATAAACATATTAAAAGGCTAAAAGGACCATAAATATGGCCCAAATTCAAAATAAAACTATATTACATGCTACAGCAAACACCACTATATGCTTTACAAGTCAGACTCTTAGCGAAAAATATCGATAAACCTGCATGTTGATGTACAATTTAAATACCAATTAGTTTCTGAGAACTTCGAACAAGTAACGATATTTACATACAAAACTTACAGTGCAGGAGAAACGACCTGGAGAATTAAGGCTTGGAGCACGTTACCTATATGTAAAATTAATGTCCCTTGGCATAGACATTATAGATGCTAAAAGCATTTTCACAGAACTTTTGCATATTTTTGTTCATTTTAGCGGCTTCCTCAACTTGACGACTCTTCCTCCCCCCGCTAATGCTCCCATCACACGTTTCAGCAGTTGTCAATGCTGCATTTATCTCAACCGTGACATCTTTTTCAGGCCCGGTTAATAGTGCACTTGTGGCATCTGCAAGCATTTCAACAATGTTAATGTAACTTTGGCTACAATCCGCCAAAGTTTCCTCTTCTATCTCATCCTCTACCACCTCTTTGTCCTCTTGTTTTTGCCTTGCAACCTTTATGAACTCAGACGTGGCCACAGCCTCACGAGATGCAGCTTGGAGTGCCACGAATGCAGCTTGTTTTAAGTCCTTCACGTCACTAACGGTTTGAGACTTTAGGACCGAGACACAAAAAGCCTTGTCAGGCGATGGTTCACATGCCTTTGCAACTATCTCAGGGCTCACAACTTTAGGTCCTCCAGACTGATTTTGGTTCGGGTGCACCACAGGATGAAGCCTTGCACCGGCCGTGATTGTGACCAAGAGCGCAAACGCTAGGAACAAACATGTCGAGGACGAACTCATGATCCTTTTCTTTAATTTGGGGTCTCAAGAATTATGAAAAAAGATGGAAATTAGAATGTGGTGTTATGTTATAAAGATGAAGCTAATATTTTGGGGCAAATGTGGAAATTACTAAAGATAAAAGGAGTGGTTAGGAGGTCAAATAGAGGAACCTCCCATTGCCAGAAACATACGCCTCATAACTTGTTGCTGGTTCATAGTTATTTGGATTTTGAGAGCTAATATCTAAGAAAAAAGAAAATATATATCCTATGATCATTCTAAGTTAAAAATCTTTGTAATCTCCTGAATAATCAAACAACGCATTCACTATTTTACTTTCCGTAATTTTACATGAATTTTTTGAATGGCATTATATTAGTAACAAACTAGCAACGAGCTAGAAAAACTACGATATGATTAAGCGTACACACAAGAAAAACTTGGATCATAAAGCCAATCAATCCGATTAGGATTAAACTGTTATGTTATATATCTTATTCAAGAGTGCAAAGCACTTTAATCTCTTCAGAAAGCATGTTCTCCCATAAAGAAAAACTCAAAGATGTATGGCGGTTGGAAGAGCGATAACACTAGAGTAAACGTGCCGGTTTTGTCGAAAACAAAAAGACAAAGCAAAAGCAAAGAAAGCAAAAGTTATCTAACTTTGACGAACATTTGTGTCTGAGTGATGTATCTTGTGAGAGCGTTCAAATGTGGAAGTTGAAGGCTCAAAACTTCATAATGTTGAGAGACTTGGAAGATCAATTGGATTATAATTGGAGAAAATAGGAAGCAAGTAGGAAATGATTGAACATACAAGGAGCTCATTTAAAAATTTGAATGACAAAACAGTTTCCAAATACGTTATCGTAGGCAATATATCATCAATTGGTTGTTCAATTTGTTTTCCAATGTTGCTCAAGTTCAAGACACTGTAATGCTTTTGAGGTCAAGATGATTAAGATAAGTTTTGTTCAGAGAATTACACCATTTAGTTCGACTCAAGATAGATTTTAGCCTTTTTTTCGCTCTCATTGAAACATCCGATATGTGAAGTTCATTACTCTAGCACGTCATACATGTTTAGTATCACCTGTTTAGTAGGCATAGTCGTTAGTTCATCTTATAGTGCACTTCTTAGCATGCAATCACTTGTACATGATTTATTTCATCAGGTGTAATCTTAATCTCAAGTATGTTGAAGATTAGTTTCAACCGATATGATATTTGTTTTCGCCATAGAAAAAGAAAAAAAATTGAAGTGGGATTTGGTGCATCATTACAAGTTACTCTACATTATGGCAATAATCAGGTACACGTTATATTTTTTATAAAAGCTATCTCCAATGGATAAAATAAGTATTTTAAAAAGTTTTTTGAAAGAGTTTTTCTCATCGCATTAAAAGTACTTTGAATAGCTTTTTACCATAATTTATTCAACATTAAGTCTTTTATAAAAGTCACTGTTATTAAATGTGCTTGCAAAAAATGGATTAAATGCAAAAAGTTATTAAATACTTTTTGCATTATGGATGCTCTAAGAGCATTAGATACGGAGACAATCTCATGTGACACCATGAAAAATGTTATCACAGTGTCCCCCATTAAATCCAACGCCGTTAAGTCCCAAGTTGTTGTATCAACGTGCGTTGAAGGAGAAAAGACACTTATTTTTTTAATTGGCTTTTTATGTTTTAATTGGGTATGATATGTCTCAAAATGAGTGTTTTGATTGAGTTATGAGTGAAAGCGTATTTTTGAGTGTTAATGTTAAAAATAATAACGCTAAAGTGTGAAATAACAACAATTTTTGTGTTAATGATGTTACCACACTTAAGGTTCGTTTAATAAGACGGAATGAAATAAATAATGTGATCTAATAATTCATTACCTTTATTAATAATGTTTGATTTGTATGATAGGACGGGATGCAATCAATAAGAAAAAGACTAAAATGCTAATTGTTAATAAGAAGTTTATTTAATGTGGTTAGTTAATGGTGAACTTTTACGTAGTGTTTGGTATGTTGTAATCAAATGAGGATTGGAAAAGATTATTACGATGTAATACAAAAATGTTGTTTGTTTACATTTATAAAATGCAATAATTCATTACAAGGAATGGCCAATTACACCAAAATCATTCTTTAGGGGCCCCCTACTTTTTTTTCATTACATCTTATAATGAAATCAAAATTACATAAAACTCCACCATTAACTAACCATATTAAATAAACTTCCTATCATTAATGGGGGTATTTTAGTCTTTTTATCATTATTCTTTACGTTTATCATACAAACCAACATGATTATTTCATGATATTGAATCATTACATTCATTATTTTATTTCCTTTACGACGGTTTTTATATTAAGTCCTTATTCAATTTCATTTTTGACATTTCATTCCGTCATACCAAACGAACCCTTATGTAATTTCGATTACATTACAAAACGTAATAAAAAAAAGTAGGGACCCTTATGGAATGAAAATGATAGTTTTTGATGTAATGAGTCATTCCTTGTAATGAATAATTATATTATATCATTGTAAACAAATAAAAAAATTTCATTCAATCGTAATAACTGTTTTCAATAAACTTAACTTGTTGACTAAGAAAATATAATAAAGTAAACTAAATATACTAATTAATTAATAATATAATTATGATAAATTATATTAATGCAGGATCGTATCAATACCCCCGCCCTCAAAAACACCTTGTCCTCAATGTGTTACTTTAGAATGTCCCCGTGAGTAATTCTGGGATCCCATGTCTTGACTTGTAGTTCTCCCTCTTGTGGGTCATAATCAAACATCAAAAAGTGTTGGCACGACCGTTCATAATTTGCTAATCTTTTTTTTTGAACGGCAAAGATGAAATATATATAAAAAAGAGTTTAGCAAGACGTTAGAAACTTAAAGTACAATAGAGTCAACAAAAAGAATTACATAACATCAAAAAATGGTAAAATCCCGAGACTTTAACTGCGAGGGAATCAAAAGGAATGAAAAAACTTTTGACACGAAGGCCGACGGATCGGTTTTCACTTCGGCAAAAGAAAAACCCCCCATCCCGGAGGCCGAGCCACCGGTTTTCACTTCGGGATGGATTTTGATGAAACCCCAAACAAGTCCCGAGAGAAGGATGAAAAGAAGAACCATCCTCAAAACCGACGAAGATGCCAAACGAAAAAACCTTGGCCTACAGGTACGCCAACCCATCGAACTTGAACGCCAGCTTCAGGAAAAAACCAAAAGCAACTCTAACCATTGCCATTACGCGTGATCGAAAGGGGATACATAAGCCAGTCATTCCAAAATAACTTATTGTCATAATTCAGCCCGCCCTCTATAGCTTCAGTTTGCCCAACCTCAATGACAACACAAGACTTTGATTTCGTCCACACGAAAGTCCCTTTCCTTTTATTTCTCTTTCTATTAGCAACACAATGTCGGAGACCTAAATGTGACCCCTTACTCTTATTCAAGGCACAACCAAACCCCTCTTTACCGAATCCTTTTTCCGTAGTCTTTTTGTTTGGATCAGATGTCAAATCATCAGAACGTGGAGAATTTTGAATCGGTTTTGCAGGTACCGTAGATGTTACTGCGGGTACCTTGGTTGTCACTGGTTAAGGCGTTTTAACAGACTATATGAGATTTCGAATGAAAGACTGAATTAGATTTATCACCTCTTCAATCTTTTGATTCCATTCTTCACGTCTATTCCATTCTTCAATCTTTTGATTCAGTTCTTCACGCCTCCTATCCTCTTCATAAGCTCTAATAGCCATTTGTTCTCGTCTCTCAGCAAGTTTTTCCTTGATCTCCCACATGTCTATCTTCATACTTTCCTGCACAATTGTCATCCTTAGTCTAGATCTCACCGTCTCGTTATGGACATTTCTGTATGCCTCCATACTTGCTCGATGTTCTTCATTATAGCATTCCTTATGTGCGCCATTGATTCAAGAAATCGGGATACAATAAAACAAAATACTGTTTGGGCTAATAAAGTTCTAGATGAACAATATCACACTCATGAACAGTACGTCGGATGAACAATGACTTCTGATGAAGAGTAACTTTGATAACTTTTTTTTTGGTTTTTTTTTTAACCCTAGAATCGAAACAGCTACGTTCCAGATCGATGATAGAATTG
>BQNB010160610.1:4337-14778 GCA_026074375.1 Tanacetum coccineum | reverse complement strand
TGCTGCACGAACCCTCATGGATTTCTCTCAAAACATAATTTGCCTGCAGCGGCCCAACACACCGTAGCCATGGTCCGAGGAAAGACTTTTTGTACAAGATTTCATTTGTCACGACGTATCTACCTGCCTTGCGGCGTATGGCTCTTGCCTTCCTCTTTTCTTCGGGAAGAATTTCTTCCGTGAGGTACTCGTGGATTTGAGTCATCCATGTGCGTCCTTCTTCTTCTACTACCGTTGCACTTCCTTTTCATCTATTGATTTTTCTTTGAGCTCTTCTACAAGTACGTGTTTGCTCATGTGAGCGAAACTAGTGGATGTCATTTTGCTTAGCGTGTCTGCTTATTTTTTTCTCTACATTTGCTTGAAGATTTTTTTACACCCATTTGCTCTGCTATCCTGAGGTCGGCCATCAAGGCTTCATATTCTGCTTCATTGTTGGTAGCGTCGAACCTAAACCTCAAACATATGTGAATTTCATTCCTTCCGGATTTATAAGTATTAGGCCGGCTCCAGAATCATATATGCATGATGATCCATCTGTGAACAATATCCATGGATCCAGGAGTTCTTCTTCCTCCTCCATGGGTATATCCGAGGGGTCATCTTCCGGACGCTCTACAATGAAATCCGCTAGAATTTGTCCCTTAACTGACGTTCTTAGTCTATAGTGGATGTCATGTTCTTCTAGCTCAAAGCTCCATTTGAGCAATCTTCCTGTTACCTCCAGATTTGACAGTATCTGCTTTATTGGTTGGTCCGTGATTACAATGATTGTGTGTGCCTGGAAATATCTTTTTAGCCGCTTACTAGCGCTTACCAGAGCTAGATCAGCTTTTCCATTGGGGTGTAATTTATTTCCGGACCTTGTAATGTGCGGCTGACGAAGTAGATGGGCACTTGTTTCCCGTCCCTTCCCGTCATTAAGACTGCACTGATGGCTTCCTTTGCAGCCGCCAGGTAGATGATTAATTCCTATTTCTCTTTTGGTGCGGTTAACAAAGGCAACTCCACTATCAATTTTTCATTTGTTTGAATGCTGTTTCCGCCTTCGCTGTCCATTGGAAGTCACTTTTCTTTGTGTATTTCTTTAAAGTTTTGAAGAATGGCAATAATTTTTCTGCTGATTTAGACAGAAATCTATTGAGGCTTGCTAGCTTCCCATTTAGTCTTTGCACATCCTTCAAACACTTTGGAGATGGCAGACTGAGGACGGCTTCTACCTTATCCGGACATACCTGTAATCCGTCAGCATTTACTTTGTATCCCAGAAACGTGCCTTCTCTCATCCCGAAGGTGCATTTTTTAGGATTTAACTTCATGTTTAACTCTCTGAGGGTTTTGAATGTTTCTTCAATGTCTCTGATTACTTCTTGTTTCGTACGGCTTTTAATGACTAGGTCGTCCACATATACTTCCAAGTTCCGACCGATTTTTTATTGGAAGGCTTTATCCACCAAATGTTGATAAGTTGCTCCAGCGTTTTTTAATCTGAACGGCATTTTCATGTAACAGGATATTCCTTGGCTTGTAATGAATGTTGTCTTTTCCTCGTCTTATTTTGCCATTTTTATCTGATGGTATCCTTTGTATGCCTCCAAGAAATATTTGAAAGGGTATCCGCAGAGAGACTCTACCTTCCAATCTATTTCCAGCAGCGAATAGCCATCTTTGGGGCATGCTTTGTTCAAGTCCTTGAAATACACACATTTCTCCAGCTGTCGTCATGCTTTTTACCATCACCGGATTTGATAGCCAACTGTGATAATGGACTTCTTTCATGATACCAGCGTTTACCAGTTTTTCCACCTCTTTATGGATTGCCTTATTCCTCTCAAGTGCTTGCCCCCTTTTCTTTTTTCTAATGGGTAGACATCTTTCACGAATGTTTAGCATGTGTTCCGCTATGTGACGTGGAACTCCAGTCATATCTGTTGGCTTCCAGGCGAATACATCAAGGTTACGCCTTAGCAGACCGCACAACTCTGTTCGCCCTTCTTCTATTAAGGTAGAACCTATTGCTATAGTTTGTTCCAGATACTCTGGGTAGATTGCTACCTTAATCTTTTCCTCTATGACTTGGTTGATTACGGGTTGCCGTGTTCTTGGTCTTGAGACCATTGTACACTCTAGCAGGATAATCCTGCTGCTCCGTAATGTGATCGTTCCACCCGTCACTGGGAATTTTAGCATTCTATAAACTGTGGATGGGACTGCCTGGATCCTCCTTACCCCTGGCCTTCCTATGATTCCGTTGTATGGAGATGGTGACCTTACGACCATGAAATTCATCCATGTGGAAGTTGAGTGTTCTTCATCGCCTATTTTTACAAGCAACGATATATGCCCTAACGGCCATATTATTTCTCCACTAAACCCAACCAGTAGTTAGGTTGCAGGGACCATTTGTCTTTTGACCTCCGGGCGGAATCTGTTAAAGTAGTGTTCATACAGGATTTCTGAAGAGGAGCCTCCATCCAGATACATGCGGTGAATGAAATGTCCTCCCATCTTAACCTCAATAATCATGGGACCCTCCGTCCCATCCTCCTACCCTAAGGGCGAAATAGAGATCACTGACTCTAGAGAGAAAGTTTGGGTGATCCTTTGTTTCGCTACCCTCTACCATGGTTGTACCATCAGGATTGCTTCAGACTTTCTTCGTTTCATTTCCATTCGAACCTGTTGGAACAGAAAATACATTAAACATTAAAAAATTAACAAAGTAATCTATAGTTTAAAACAAGATATGTGGAATATACTAACCTTTTGTTTTAAAATGATAGACGGCTCAATAACAGGAGTTTCAGAATGCTTATTCATCGATGATGAAGCATCAATAGATTCAAACATTGTATGTGTCTCTGGCGAGGCATGGATTCTGACATAATCTTCATACAATTCAACCAAAGAAGCTTTTATCATGGCACACATAGCTTTTCCTTCAATTTTCCCATAAACATCCCCCAATAACACTTCCACATACTCAAACTTATTTCTCAGATCAAGCACAGAAGCAACAATTGTTGCCATGTTACATTTTTCTAACCTCCTATAATATTTATCAAACTTGCATTTCATCATCTTCGCCATTGCAGCAAGATTTTTATCAGGGACCCCATTAATACAATTGCTCAAAGCAGTATCGATGGATGTAATATCATCCAAAAAGTTGTTTGATGTTACATATAGTGTCCCAGACACCTTCAAAGTAAGCTGATAAAAATGCTCCAAAAACTTGGTCAATCTCCTCACATTCGCCCAATCAGATGAAATAGGCACGCCGGTCTTCTCAAGATCATCTCTATAATGACGGTCCTCACTGTCATATCAAGCGAAGGCCCTCTCATAGCTTTGTGCCATGTCCAATGTCAGATAGTGGAATAGGGTTTGTTGACCCAACGTGTTGTACATCTAGAATCAAACTTTTGTACTTGAGACACTTTTCAATTTCACATATTCCTTAAATTTTCGCCAACCTATGAGGAGAAAAAAAATTTGACTGATGTATGTTCACAGCAGCCCTGACACAGTCAACTGACTTCCCAATATGACCCAAACTGTCTTGAACAATTAGATTCATTACATGAGCTGTACAACGCACGTGTAACCATTTACCTTCCAAAACAGATTTCTCTCAATCAGCAAACTTGCTTTTCAAATACGTAACCGCCACATCATTGGCACTAGCATTGTCTACTATAATGGTAAACACATTAGACTCGATCCCCCATTTCAGCAAGCACATCTCCACTGCCTTTCCAATATCAACACCCCGATGACTAAAGATGGGGAAAAAGTTCAGCACTTTTTTCCTTAAAACCCAATCATTATCGATATAATGAGCAGTGAGACACGTGTAGTTTATTCGTTGTAGCGAAGTCCAGGTGTCGGTAGTTAAACAGATCCTACCGACATTT
The DNA here is from genome assembly GCA_026074375.1 of Tanacetum coccineum. Lineage (NCBI taxonomy): Eukaryota > Viridiplantae > Streptophyta > Magnoliopsida > Asterales > Asteraceae > Tanacetum > Tanacetum coccineum. Next base: position 10,861 of record BQNB010160610.1, on the reverse strand, counting down.
CCCCTAAGCTGAACACCTACTTTCTTCTTTTCCTCAAAAAAAAGCTTCATACAATCTCTAGCCATGGTAATCCTGGAGGGAGTATGAAATAATGGTTGTGTAGCATTCAAAAAATGCTTAAAGCCTTTTCCCTCAACGAACTTGAATGGAAGCTCGTCTACAATCAGCATGTATGCCAACGCCCTCCTAACTGATTGCTGGTCAAATTTCCAAGCAATCATTTTCCTATCATCACCATCTCCTTTTTGAATTGATAAGTGTATTTGACCATCAATCATGTTTCCAGGAAACTTGTCACAGGTTTTCAGATGACCTCGCAAGGTACTGGTTCCATGAATTCTGGTGTCTGAACAGTACTCCTTAGCAAAGTATTGACACTTACTTTTTTGCTCTCCTTGGGGATTGAGAAATGATTCATAATGAACCCACACCAAAGATCGTTTGCGGGTTGCCTTAGTTTTCTGTTCTTCTTCTGCATTGTTTTCACACCACGTTTGTGGCACCACATTCTCCACATTCACATGTTCTTCACGTTCTTCTTGATACATCTAGGAAACAAAAATAATAATAGTTAACTTAATATCTACGAAAAACTTGTTTGGCAATATTAAGTATTAACAATACTAAAGAAAGAAAAATGAAACAAACTCACATCTTAGAATCACAGTAACATAAAAATAGTGAACTTTTAATCTAGTAAAACTAAAACATGTAGCATAAACAATTAGCCAAGTTGAAAATGAAAGTCAAAAAAGCTTTGTATCCATTAGTCATTAGATACATAACATGTTACTTTAATCCGTTGCTGACATTACAATAAGATAAAATAAGTTGTTTTAAATTAGTTCTTATCAGGTAGTACTAGACTACTAGTGTAAGTTAGTGTTACATCTAAAAAATATCAATATCATTTATCAATATATGGCATAATTTATCAACATGTGCATGCAAAATGGATAAGTATAATGTATACAACATACAAAGTTATGTCAAACTTTGAATTTGCCCAAACCTTGCTAAGAACATTATTAGATTGTACAGTCAAAAGTTGTAGTCATGTAAATTACATTTTTGTTGGCATTTCATCTCTAATAGCCATTTTTAATCATATAAGAGAACATGAGGCATAGTCAAAAGTTGTAGTCATGTAAATTACTTCTTGAACACGTGTGTTACCATTGACAAAGAAGTGAAGAACTTAACTCTTTATGCAGCACCTATTAAATGTTAAGATTATTTTGTGTTTTAACAAAGCACCAACACGACTAAAGAGTTACCTAGTAATTAGTATGCCGCGACTGGCCATTTTTATTTGTTCATTCTTAGTCTATGCAACAGATAAAATTATGCTTCAAAACACGTCTTCTACTCTTTCTATATTTGGTGGGTCAGCAAGAACAAATTTCATCAAAACATGTTCAAGTATGGATATTAGACACTTGTACTTGACTTGGTTTACTGGTATAAGATCAAAAACCCAATTGTCTCGATCTTAAGTGCTCTACTATGACAAGAACAAATTTCATATGATATTGACAAGTAGCAGAATAACAACATTCTAATCTAATCAACATAATAACAAAAAAGATTAGATGATAAACAACATAGTACAAATAATACACACATGAGACCAAGGATTTGACAAAATAATTTTCAAGATTGAAAACAAAATGTCAATGATTGAAGCGAACCCATAAACTAATAAATTGATAAACTTGAAAATTGAAATCAAGCAAAGATAATAAAGGTTTTGAAATTAACGTTTAACAAATGTTCCATAAAATGCATACCATAACCATATCGAAGCTTTGGGATAGAAACTACAACTTTGAACTCTTGAGATCGAGAAAATAACAACAAAACCCAGAACCCAGTTGTAATCAAAAGATTTAAGTGTTGGTGGTGCAATGATTTGTGACTTAGAGGATGCCATTTTATAGGGGAAGAAATTCGTCGACAATTAAAGAGTGAGTGATTTTTGTGTGTGATTTTGGCTGTGACAGCATCACCTTCAAGGAATAGAGATCTAATTGAAATAACATACCAAAATCTCAGCCATCTCAAATCTGTGATTGATGGTTTCTATGTTACAAAAGTCAAATATATTATTTATATAAATAGATTATATGTACTCTTTTGTTATAGCTCGGGTATTCGGGTGATAACCGAATGAGGATTTTTGAACCCAAAGCCGATTCAGTAAACCATATAGTATTTTGGGTCCACCCAAAAATTCGAACCAAACCCAAATAAGCCAAACCCATTTCACCTAGTTTTGTTTGGATCGGTCGGTTTTTCGGGTCAACCCATTTAATGAACACCCCTGCTCCAGTTTCCGTCATGCTTTTTCACCATCACCGGGTTTGATAGCCAACTGTGATAATGGACTTCTTTCATGATGCCAGCGTTCACCAGCTTTTCTACTTCTTCGTAGATTGCCTTATTTCTCTCAGGTGCTTGCCCCCTCTTCTTTTGTCTAACAGGTAGACATCCTTCACGAATATTTAACTTGTGCTCTGCTATGTGACGCGGGACTCCAGTGATATCCACTGGCTTCCAAGCGAATATATCAAGGTTGCGCCTTAGCAAGCCGCACAGCTCCTTCTGCCCTTCTTCTGTTAAGGTAGAGCCTATTGCTATAGTTTGTTCCGGATATTCTGGGTGGATTGCTACCTGAATTTTTCTTCTGTGACTTGGTCGATTATGGGCTGCTGCGTTCCTGGTCCTGAGACCATTGTGCACTCTAGTGGAATAATCATGCTGCTCCGTAATGTGACCGTTCTGCCTGTCACTGGGAATTTTAGCATTCTGTGAGCTGTAGACGGAACTGCCTGGATTCTCCTTACTCCCGGCCTTCCTATGATTCCGTTATATGGAGATGGTGACCTTACAACCATGAAATTCATCCATGCGGAAGTTGAGTGTTCCTCATCGCCTATCTTTACCAGCAGTGATATTTGCCTTATCAGCCATATTATTTCTCCACTAAACCCAACCAGTGGTGTGGTTGCAGGGACCATTTGGTTTCTGACCTCCAGGCGAAATCTGTTAAAGTAGTGTTCATGCAGAATTTCTGAAGAGGAGCCTCTGTCCACATACATGCGGTGAACGAAATGTCCTCCCATCTCAGCCTCAATAATAATGGGACCCTCAGTCCCATCCTCCTCCCCTAAGGGGGGAAAAGAGATCACTGACTCCGGAGAGAAAGTTTGGGTAATCTTTTGTTTGGCTACCCTCTGCCATGGTTGTACCATCAAGATTGCTAGCGGTTTGTCCTTTCCTGGGGTTTCCCCCTTTTTAGCTGTCTTTGCCTGGTCTTTCCCATTGTTTTGCTTCAGTTCTTTGATTAAGTGTGACAGCTTTCCTGCTTTAAGCATTCCTTCAATTGCTCTTAGGTGCAAGCACTCCGTCGTGGTGTTGACCCTACTTCCCCATTGAACTAGCAAAATTTGCAGCGTTTATCTTAATTCTACCAATGTTGTCATGCGGAGGAGGATTGTACTATCCTTTGTTCTACAAGCAAAATTTCGATTGAGTTATTATGTGAGGCGAGTAAGGAAGTGTCCAGCTATCTGCTCCGACCTTTGTTGGTTCTAGAAGCCTCCATTCTTGAAGTTTTGCTTCTGTCCAACTTCTTGATGTTTCCACGACGAAAATGACTTCTTTCGTTCGTGATTAGAGGCCGCCACCTCAACTCTGAGGAATGTTGTGGTCATCCTCATCATTTCATCTACTGACTTTGGAATTTTTCTACATGTAATCGTTTGATAATATCAGGGTGGTAAAATCTGTGCATAAATCCTGAGATTAAACGCATTCATCTGGAGTCCTTTCACATCCTGCATTCGAGCTTTGTACCTCCGCACAAACTCTTCTATGGATTCCCCATCTCTCTGCTTGATGTTGTGAATTTCGATCTGATCTTTGATACATTTTTTTGCTGGAGGTAGTTCTCTAGAAATGCTATCTTTAAGTCCATCAAACAATCAATTGGACACTTATGAAGGTCCCAGCAAAAACCATACTCTTGCGTTTCCAGTGAGTGTGGAATTGAACATATGACACCACGTTGGCATTGCCTAGCGTTTCGTCTTTGCGGCAGCCTAGAAGATTTTTAGGTGATCTTCTGAGTCTTTTCTTCCGTCATATGTCTTGATGTGACTAGGCATTTAGGTTTTCGGAAAATCAAAGTAACGAATCCGAGGTGTGAAAGGATATGTTTCCTCGCATACCCATGGTTGGGACAAATCATCCTCCTCACTACTTGACTTTTGCCTTTTTGATTTTGGCTTCCAGTGTCCTCCTGCGCTACCTTTACTTTCTGACAACGCTTCCATCCTTCGTGAGGATGCTCTTTTGTTATGATGTTTTCATAAGCAAATTCTGTTTCTCTTGAGCGAGAACTTTGGTAACAGCTTTCAGTATCCCTGTGACTGTTGTGGTATGACCGATGCCTTGAGTCATTTGAGTGTGAGGACATACTCTTCCCCTTGCCTCCTAGCCTGTGGAATACACCCTTCTACAATCTTTTGAACATTGTTTTCCTTTTCGGAACTCTTTTCTTTGGGGATTCGGATCGGCCGTGTCTTGGCTAAGGGCTTCCGGACATGCTACGGATACGTCTAGATCCGAGCCTTTTCCAGAGGTCCTTTCTTTTGCTCGGTGTCCCTGACTCGGAGTGTTGTGAGGCCTCCTCAAAGTTAAGACGTGCTTTTATGGCCTTAAGCTTTTCTTGTTGTACCTTCTCTTGGTGTACCTTTTTAGCTATGATTGGCAACAATTGGTTGTAATGCTTATCATAATATTCCCTGAGGGTTGCGTCGGACGCGGGCCCGTTTAGGTTTCCTTGCGGCATTTCTTTTTCCCTTCCTACCGTGTTTTGCAGGGCAGACATGGGTGCGGTAGGGGAGGGCTTGAGTGTGTGCTCATGGTGGGAATTTTTAGGAACGTAGTTATGTACTAGGTCCTACGGATGGTGCCAACTTGTTAGTACAAAAAGGGTGACGGGGTATGAGATGGATTGGGAATGCTTATTGGATTGGGCCAATAAGTTGTTGATGGATTGGATCTTGTACTAAACCAAGTGATAAGACGACTTCCTACACAAATAAGAGTAAACCGTTAGCCTTACCGTAGGGACGGACCCTACAATTAAGCTCCAGCATGAGAGTAAGAAACCATGTTGTTAGGGAATGTTAGAGTATGTGTGTGTAAGAAAATTTTACCATTTGATGTGTCAGAGGTCCCTTTTTATAGGTGAGTGAAATACTAGGTTTTCCTAGTATTTCGCTTATTTCGTTAGTGGCCGGAGTGGGACCCTTGTCGGACAAGGTTCCGCTTGTAATCGTGGTTGCGGACACAGATCACCTTCCGCGTACGTGTTGCGGAAGTATTTTGTCTGCGTGCATCTTGAGACATCCGGGCTTCTTGAAACATCCGGGAGCTTATCTCTGGGCTTAGTAGCAGCTCGTATGTTTTGTTGGGCCCAAATGTGTATAATACGAATTAAGCTCGATAAGCATGTTATTCGTACTATACGTCATCATGTACATCATTAGGTCTTTTGATTTGCACAGCGCACTTAAAGCCATGTGGGGTAATAAAAGTGACGGGTGAGCTAGTTTTTCTGAACGAACACTACAAAATCACCAAAAATTTTAAGACATTGTGCGTTCAAAACTATAGCCTTTTACTGTGTTAATACATTGTTGTTTAGATATCATCAATCTTTGGATGTATCTTCATTCTAGTAAAAGTAACGTAATGATACTAATTGTCATTGATAAAAATATGAATTAGAAGATGCTTTTAATCTTTCCATAAACTGATCTAACGACCTAAGATAAAATGACCAGTTATTCACTCTCTTTTTTTAAAACCATGGTTTCCGATCTTTTGACCGACTAATTCACAGGGTTTGAACCTACCGCCACATAGACTCAAACCAAGTAAAGGCTTCCCTTTTCAGAAGGTTGATGTGGCCACAAAAAAACAACAATTCACTCATTTACTTGAAACTTATTACTCAATTAAAACACACCAATCTGAAATCTTTACACATTCCAAGTGTTCAAAGTTTCAAACAACGACCAATTTATTGGGTTAATGGCCTGGAAAACTGTTTTTTTTACTAAGCTGAGATAAGAACTACAGGCTCATTTTACTAACGCTTCGTATTTTTTGTCAGTTTAGTACTTTTGACTTGTTACACTTTATATAAATAATAATAAAAAAAGAACACGGAGGTATTAGTTGTATTTTTTGACCTATCCCTATTTTTAATTGGTTTTTTCTTTTAAATTAACATTATTAATCTAGATTCAAAAATATATCTATACGTAATTAACTAATTAAGTGTCACTATCTTTGAATCCAAAAGTACAACATTTTTATAAAAAGATGCAAAAAAATAATAATAATTCCAAAAATATATTGAAATTGATCTGCCTCCAATATCCCAACATATCTGATTCTAGAAAACAATTCTTGCAAAAATGAAGTCACCAGAAGTGTTTCTCTTCTTT
>BQNB010160605.1:0-14779 GCA_026074375.1 Tanacetum coccineum | reverse complement strand
TATTAAAATTCAAATCGTGTGCAAGCTTCATTCCTTATTACTATATATTCCAAAACTGATATTGGGTCAGTGAAGCAATGTTATAGTATTATTTAAACATTTTTTCATACGAGTCGATAGTTTGCGAAAATGTTAAAAAACGAATAAGATACGGTTTGTCAAAGTTGGGCACTTGGTGACTTTTGTAAAGTATTAAAACCCAAAAATAAATAGCGAACTTTGACGTAAAGCGTATTTTAACTTATAGCAAACATGTATTGGTTATACAAAATTATAAAAACACATCTGCATCATTTCACTTTATTTGCATAAGTCTAAAACGACCCGTTATTAATTAGGTCGCGTTTGAAATTCGTTGTGTGATATCTCGTGTTGATTATTTCCCGAAATCATTACCTTTGCTAAATGTGAGTTTATAGCCCCGCTTTAACTACTTTATAACTGTTTTGGAAATCTTGAGGTGAGATACATTGCTTGTTTTACTTTTGGATGCAAGTAACTTTTAAATGATTACGGATTAGCCTAAGTACCGATAACCCACTATGCCCATCATAATGAACCGTTAATTACTTGGTGTAAGCGCGAGTATTATAAATAGATCTATTGGGATTAAGATCCCCGTCCGGGTAAGTACATAGCGCTTACTTGTATCGGAGATACCAATCAAACGGACGTATACCATGTCAAAATTTTAGGTGGTCTTGGGTTGGACACCTACTCGGGCAACTTTACACACACCCATCGTAGCTTCGGTGTCATGAGCTTAGTGCAATCGTAATATTGTGTGTGTTACAATAGTCATACACTTTGAAATCTTGCGGTCCATACTTATAAATTACTTAAACCTATTAACTCACCAACTTTATGTTGACATTTTAAGCATGTATATCTCAGGTGCTTAACCTGTAATGACATTTATGAAGTGCATTGGGGTCATCATTCATCCTGGCTATATTTCATGGATTTAATTGTGTTTTTCTTTTTAGTTTCAAACTAGTTTTAATGCCCGTGTACGCACGAGAATTAGATATTATGTTTTTTTAATATATGTATAATTTTTATTTTTTTCTGTTTTATAAGTTATGTTAGTATTATCGAAATCATGTGAAGGAAATAGATTTATTAAATCTTTTATATATTATATGAACTTGAGGATAATTATTAATTTTTTTTCTTTTGATTTAACTGTTTTCTGACTCGACATTGTGAGCCAACTAATCTCAGCGAAACTACCCTTTTAGGTAGCCCGGAGTTGGCTCAAGTGAACCTCTGAGGCCACAAGGGGATTAATTTTCTCCTCGTTATATTCGAACCATTGACATCCACTTTGGAAGGCTGGTGTTGGGTATGCAGTTGATATTATATATGTTTAATGATTATAGTTGCATGAGTGTGTCAGCTATACTTAGGATTCATGGTCGTACTTTGTGTTAAAACATGTAAAATTTTAGCTTCGCAATCGAATTTAAAAGCATCAAGTTCAGTTATCAAAAGCGTCAATATTTATAGAATATAGAAAACTAAAAAACTCAAATAAGTATTATGTTTCATGCATACAATATGATTTGGTCAAAGAAAGATTTACCTATTGTATATCTTCAATACATATACAAATGTAAAAAGAGTTGTACCCATTTTTCCGTCACCAACACTTTTTTAAGATATAAAAGTGGCCCAGATTGTTGTATATGATTTATAGGCATACACACATGTCAATGGAACAAAGACTTTTAAGAAATTTAAATGTTAGAATTTTAGTACGTATTAAACCAAAAGAAAAAAATGCAATTATTTCGAACCCATCAATGAATAGCTAGAAAACTCTTTTTCTTTATTTATGATATTTTATGTGCTTCGGTGTTTTTCTTTTTGGTTGTACAACATGATTTCAGGCCGACAATGAAAAATCCACCAAAAAGTCTTCGGGTAGATTCGGGATGTGATTAGATACTGTTAAACCTTTGTTTTGAAGTAAAAAATTGTTTATATTTGTTTTATTTTAAAATATAAAGTCTAGGGGTATAAAGATTAAGGCTTTATTTGTTTTAAAATATAAAGTCTAAGGATATAAAGTTTAAAGGGTTATTTGTTTATTTTTCAAAGTTATAATAAAACATATAAATTTATAATTTTACACTTAACTCATATAATTTATTTAAAATTAAAAACCACTTAAGTTTAATTAATTACCTCATCTTTTTTCAAGTTTTTTTTTCACAAATTTGACGCATATATTTTTATGTGTTTTTTTCTCCATCATATTTATTCATCAGAAATTTTTAATTTTGACCAAATTGATTTAATTTTGACTTTTTACTGACTAATCAGATCACACAGTTTGCCTACGTGAAAAAATTAAAGGTTCCGATTGGTTCAAATTTTTTCTCATAAAATTCAATTTTTTTTCATTTGTCAATAAAATTTATAATTAAGTCTAAAACTTTAAGGAAACTATTGTCAGAATTAAACGTTATAAATTAAAATGTAAAATTATTAGGTGCAGTAACACAATCCTTTGGACTTCAATTTCTACAAAGAACAACCTTTATGAATATTATTATTAATTTAAATTGATCGTAAACGTATGGGTTATATATATCAAAATAAAAATAGCACAATCTGAATGATCAATAAAAGTCAAAAATGAACTACAATTTGATCAAAATTGGCAAAAAAATGAAAAACTCACCAAAAGCTATATGTGTCAACATTTATAAATTCTGAAGTAGCTTAATTAAGGGTGACTTAACACTCACTAGTCATCCTACTAGCTCCACGCCTCCACCCCTCCTCATCCTCAATTTGTATCTACGTATCACTTCTATAGTTCTATTGAATTTATCATCTTGTGCAAGTAGGACGAGATAGAAATGTAGAATGACACTCCGTATAATGTTATTGTTACGCCGCGCACTACAAGGAGAACGACAAATCAGATTGCTCAATTTTGTCTACGTGTGAAAATTAAGCGTTCTGATTAGTCTAATTTTTTTTCTCATAAGATTCAATTTGATAGAAAACTCTGAAATGATGTAACTCTTTTATTATATAAAAGATTACACAATAGAACTTTTATATTTAGATTAACCCCGCCTTCCCATAGCTTTTTATCATTCAATTTTTGACACATGTCCATTTAGCATACATTTTCTTATGAAATGAATTTACAAATTTTTTTTGTTAAATAAGGAAATATTTAGGTTTTTAATAAAAAATACTTAAATTAAAAATAATAATCAGAAGAATATTACTTAATAAGGCAAGATTCATTTTATTTGAAATACGAAAGTCCTCACTTTAAGTTTTGTTTTATTATATAAAGGATTACTAATTAAGAGAAGAATTGATTTTTTTTAGAAAACGAAAGTCCCCACTTCGAGTTTTGCTTTATTATATAAAAGTTTAAGATAAGATTGGTTTGAAACCAATAGTAGAAAGAATAGTACATAAACAAATTAACTTTTGTATAATTGTTTTGAGTTGAGAACCACCATTACAATAATCGGAAGTGGTCAAGATAAAACTACTCTTGAAGCTCTTAAATATGGAGTATTTTCGAGTCTAGATATTTTTGTTATGAGAGTTAACAACGAAGAGGCTAATCTAACAACTTTTGGATATTTATTCTAGGGTGTGCACGGTTCGGTTTGGGTCGGTTTTTTTCTTATCGGTTTCGGTTCGGTTTTTCGATTTTTTCGGTTTCAAACCGTTTATATTTGGGTGTGACCAATTTTTATTAACAAACTTGTTTTACGTAGAAAATTGGTTATTTGTTTTTTGGTTTCAAACAGTTTATATTTGGGTGTGACCAATTTATATTAACAAACTTGTTTTACGTAAAAAATTGATTATTCTTCTTTATTTATTTTTTTGTCAATCTAAGCCTAATAATGTTTACCTCGAATTTCTATAAGTACACACATATAAATGAGAAACACACAGGCAAGTGAAAATACACATAGTATAATTATTGTCACATATGTAATAATATATTGTCAAGTAAAGACACACATGACAAACACACATATAAATATTAAGATATATACATATACATACACACACACACACACACACACACATATATATATATATATATATATATATATATATTATAATTCCACCCACAAAATGAATATGAATTAAAAATTTTGATTTACTATTTATTTATTTATATTATATTAATTATATATTATTATATAATAAATCTGGTTCGGTTTTTACGGTTCGGTTTTTTGATGAAAACCGAAACCGAACCGAAATTTTTCGGTTTTTGAAAAAGTAAAAACCGAACCATTGGTTTCTAGTTTCCGTCGGTTATTTCAGTTCGGTTTTTTGGTTTTCGGTTTGATTTTGGTTTTTTCTGCTCACCCCTATTTATTCTGCAAAATAGTATTGTCCCATGCAACAATCCAAATTATTATGCATTAAATTTAAAATGCATAACGCCGATAATGTATTGTATTGTTAATTTGTATGTATAAATTATTTTACGTATATACGAGTGTAGTGTAAGTGAGAGTGAATAAAGTTAGTGATTTTTTTATAACGGCAAGTTAGTAGTTGGTGATTCGAGCCCACAATGACATCCAATTGGGCAGTATGCAAGCCTTGAACCTTTGCCTTAGGGGATAAACCCCACTCCTGCTTCAATTTATTTTCGCCCCTCAAAGTCCATGGTGAGACTCGAACCTGACACCTCTATAAAGATACCTCCCCAAAGTTAATGATTTAGCTTGTAATTAAGTGTTAAATTATTATATATATTGCATTGCCTGTCATAAGTATGAGTATTTTAGTCTTATAACATTACTCACTTTTTAAGTTTTAAGTTTTAAGCGAATGTGTTTTCTCTTTATATGTAACTAGACGAATACACGCGCAAAGCGATGGTTTATAGCGAGAAATAATTATACTTACGAACTTGTGGTTTTGGTGTGACACTTGATGCAACACTTCAATTTGTAGTTTTTGCGAGAAAAAAATATATGAGTTATAAAAGAACAACACTTGTTAGCCCGCATTTTTGCAAGTAAATAAACCTCAATGAACAAAATATCACTTCAAGAAAACAAGAAAATATACAATATATCGCTATATGATTGTCAACATTGTTCCGCACCACAAAACCAAAACCAAACTATGTTCACATGTTTTCATTTGTAGATCCGTACCAATTAAGTGGAAGAGGGTTTGCCGTCTTGGAGAGATATCACGGTTTCAAAAGCATCCACCAACGCCTTCACCTTACTCTTCCTGCGTTCAGCGAGCTTACTCGCTGATATCATGGTTTCAAAAGCATTCACCAACGCCTTCACCTTACTCATCCCTACTTCACGGATCTTACTCGCTATTCTACTGACGAACATTCGACCTGCTAAACATCACGGTTCACTGTCACTTTAACCTGGTTAACAAGATAATAGACCTTTGAAACATTTTGCTCATTCTGTGCGTTATCCCATTCGTTGAACAAAAAAGACCATTTCATAAACAGTGTTTTTCATAGATGGTACAGCATCATTCTTTTTGGTTACCATCAACGGGTTTCGAACAGGCTTAGGGAATTTGTGATCAAGCAAAAGGTTAACTTTTGCTAATCTGTTTGTAGTGTTTTCTTTCCTTTTTCTCTACAGGAACTACGGTCTTAGCAACTTTGTCTTTATCGACAACCGTTGTTTGTTTGAAATTTATCGGAATAGCAGACTTTACGTGTTCATGATGCTTACCATAGTTACAGAAATCATGACAGTAACCAGTGGAACCTCTGCGATAATTAGGAACGTTGTTAACCTCTTCTCCGCTACTCTTCTCAAAACTTGTTATATCAATAGAGCGTCGTCTCTTTTTGCCACTAGAACCAGTAGAAGAACCGCTGGACTTGACTCTCGGGGTTTCTTCACTTAGAGTATTCATCTAAAAGCTTCGAGAAACTCTAGACCTAAGATAAACCAAACTCATTGTGGTTACTTTGAATACTAAATGACAGGTGATATTGTTTTATAAATAATGGTTTGTGGTTTTAGAAGTTGATAACTTGATACATATAACCTAGAAATCACTCAAATAGCAGCAACAATAAAAAGAAAAAGATAAAACTGAAGAATAAGTTACCTTTATGTTTTCTGCTGCGGCCTTTTGGGAAAAAGATGAAAAGCCTAGTAACAAAGCTAATGAAGGAGGGATTATATGTTGGAAAAATTTTAGTGAAAAATATGTTTTCACTAACTTTGGATATAGATAATTATTAGTAAATATAATTATTAAATGTAAGGCCAGGTCGAGCCAGTATATGTCCAAAACAGAGTTAGTGTGAATGAGATATCGAGTCTCAAAGAAGGAAAGTTGGAATGGAGGAAAATAGTTAACTACAAATTAATGTGTCATTAATTGACAATTAAATTGGCTGTTATGATTTGTTTCAAAGGTTTATAACTGCAAATTAATGTGTCATTAATTGACAATTAAATTGGCTGTTATGATTTGATTCAAAGGTTTATAACTGCAAATTAATGTGTCATTAATTGACAATTAAATTGGTTGTTATGATTTGGTTTATAGCAGCTCATTATTAAGGCATTAATTGACATTGATTGCACTATTACACATATATAAATAGATGGCAATCTTAACCATTCCAAGACACAACAAAAAACACACAAGAGAGTAAAGCTCCATTAACAAGTTTTCCAGCAGTCTTTTCGATCAGAAGCACTCTGTTTTCCGTGATATTTTAGGCGAGTATGTCTGGTCCGACTGTACAATAGCTTTGAACGTTGTACCCTGGGAAACAGACGGCGAATCTGTTTTAAGGGAAGCGTGTCCAACACGTGCCTTGTTCCATGACCTTTTACCGTTTTCTTATTTATCGTTCATAGTGTCTGTCTTCTGCTTCTACCCAATTCTGTCTGTTTTATTTTCTGTTGTTTAAATTCTGTTAATTATTTGTTAATCGCAATCTGATTTTGTTATAATAAAAAGTGTACATGTTTCCCTACAGAAGCAACGCTAGACGTGCTTACATAACAATGGGTCAAATTGGTTATAACTTTGAGGCTGAGATTCTCCTACAGTGTATGGACAAAAGTAAATATGAACACCAATATTGCAAAGGGAACAGTATTAAGAGAAAACCAATATTCAAACTAGCAATCAAACACCTTGACAAAAACAAACCCAAATGGAAGGGGGAGTAAGACATTCTTATTGAAAATATAGAGTACCTTTGAAGTATAATCCCCAAGTGTAATATTTGTAACATGGCCAAGGCTTTGTAAAAGTCCTTTAAGCAATTCTTCTTTTTCTTCTTCATCTAATGCAAATAGAGAAATGCTATGCCAATAATCTAAGTCAGCTTTGACTAACGAAGACACATTAAGCAACAAAATCTCCCGCAAATCCATCGTATATTTTATTATTGTATGGAGCATTGATTTTGATAATATCATCCTGATCGAAAAATGTAGTAGAGTCATAAGTAGAGAACACCAAGTTCTTAACACTCTTTGAAGTAACATTAATCGGCGAAAAACCATGGCAATAATCCAACTGTAAAGTTTCCAAACAAGGACTTCCTGATAATATACTAGCAATCACTTCTTCATCTAATATACCTGCTGATATACACAAACACTTAAGTTTTTCCCAACTAATCGCACCAATAGGATTCTTAAATACACATAGCGTCAGTTTCATCTGAATAGCACATAAATTCTTGAAAAAGAAATCAATCAATCATCATAACACTAAACTTCCGAGTTCTGCCCCTGCTTCCCCCCCCATCCCCCAAAACTCTATATTAACCTCTTGAACGTTACTGGTAATAGCATAACGAATCTAGCAATTGATTTGCGATTTGTACCAAGCATTGAAATCACTAAAGTATCTCATATTCAATTTAAGTTTAAATTTGTTGAGGTTCACATGTGTAGGACATTGACTTAAGGTTTTGTCGATAAACCAAAAGTAGCGGTAGAGTAGTACATGATGATTATAATCTCCTCTTTTGCGGACATCTTTGGATTCTATGAAAATAAGATTAGGAAGTAAAGTCCAAACATGTTGCCAACGTTTGGAAAGAGTGCTTGTTATAATAGCATGTTTTGTGGTGGGTAAACGTCCCTGCAATACCAGTATTTCCATTATAACTTGTATTCAACTATTACATTTCAAAAAAATTTATGCATGTTTATCTCAGGTAATTGAGCAACTTATGGCACGGAGTGGCATGGACATGAAGATGGCTAAAACTTGTTATCATTCACATTTTATGTTTCTAGATTTTGGGACCTGCCTTTGTAAAACTCTGATTTGAAATGAATGATAACATATCTTTTGAATAAACGTCTCTTTTGGGTCGTTTTCTATTATTATGATTGTTGTATCCATGAAGTAATACCCCAGATTAGCTTCCGCTGCTATATGTAAAAATGGGGGTGTTACAAAATTACACTAAACTAAATTAATTAATGGTTAGAAATACTAATAAGAATAAGGTTTAATTAATTCACTCCCTAGCAACGGCACCAAAAACCTGATGTGCTATCGTGTAGGGTCAATTATTTGATTATCAAGTTTTAAATTTATATTTAGCTGACAAACCTAAAACAATACTTTAACGAGCAGTGTACGAGGTCAAGATGGAGTTCGTGGTAAGTAGGGTGTCGAACACTAAGAGTAGAACATTAATCCTATATTCTATCGGTATTTTAATTAGTCTATTTACTCGTTAAACCTATGCTATATATGTTGTCTAATGATATGGGAGTTTTCAGCCTGAGAGACTGGCACAGGTTTGGTGGAAACAAATATCAATTCAATAGACAATAAACACAAAAGAAGAAAATAAGAAGATAGAAAAGCGGTACAAGCCAAATGATAGAAAACTGTATTAGCCATATCAAATCCAGTTTAATGTTGGTTTGTTTGCTTTAGTGCAATGATTTACTTATCTCGAAGCGGCATATCACTCTTAAGACTTAGGCGGGACATCATCCTAAGACCTAGACACTATTAATCCTGACACAATTAACGTATCCGCATAAAGCATCCTTTAGTTTAATTATAATCCATCTTAGGGAATCAAAGCAGTGGTGTTCCTGTTAAAACCCTAGCCCAACGGGACTTTACCCACTTATTGTTTCACGGTGTTTTATATACTGGTAGTCCACTATTCAAATCTTTATCAGTTAATTAAGAGCATGATTGCTGAAACATAAACGGGTCACCTACCGGTCCAACTAAGCTCATAATTCAAAGACAAAGACAGAACATTATTTGTGATCCTATTGGTCCAGTAATATGAAGCACGATATGGAGAGCTATCCCGGTATCTAGATTACTTGGTCCGTATCACTAGATCCAGTTGAATGATAGGTCGCATACTCAAACACATAAACAAGTATAAGGTGATAAACATAATTAAACAATCAACGATAAATTAAGAAATCGATTTTAAAACAAACCAAACATTAAACTTTCATTAAGATGGCTAATACCCGAGGGTATTAGCCCACAACCATTGTAATTATACAAGTGTAATCAAACAATTAAAAATCGAACGATTAAGAGAGTAAAAATTAAATGATGTCTTTTATGGATTCGTGATCAATGCTTGACCTTGGTGGCTGATCTTCTCTTCTAAAATTTATATTTAGTGAGTATGGTATAAAGAATATGATATTACACACTGAAAACTCGTTTTTGAGTCTTCTATTTATAGTGTCTGAAAAAGACTCGATATGTCGTATCTGGCAAGGTCGATACGGCGTATTGGGCTGGATTCCATGGAGTGCGAGCTACGTTCATAATCAATCAGTGATATCATTCCCAATTTACTTTATTTACTATATCTTTGAATAGTTATCTTCATGGATACGGCGTATGTAGACAGAGGGGATACGCTTGGGAATTGGTCAAACGCGTTTTCTTGTGAAGTCTTGGTGCTGATACGCCGTATCTCTTTTGTTCGATACGGCGTATTGGTCAGAAATTAGCAATCTTCAAATATCTTTGTTTTAGCTCTAAATTATGCGCCTTTTAGCTTGTCTTCACAAAACACTCCTGAATTACTGCATTTATTAACTTTAAAGCAATTAAGTACCAAATAATGCAATAATTATATAAAAGTAGGCAAAACAGATGGGATAAATGATATAATAAAGTGACGTTATTTGATGTCATCAACGAGCTATCTAACGATATAATGGAAGTGACCGACACTTTTTATTTTCCTAACACTTTCACATCTGAGGGTAGCGAGCCTTTCGATGTTTGCTATGTTTCGTGTACATACTAGTATTACTTTTAGTCTTAATCCGATGTTGGAAATTTTGGCTCTATTGATGAGTTAAATAGAATCCGTACATTTGATATAAGATAATTTATTCCTCTGAGGCAAGCGTATGTTTTTGAAAATTGCTCCCTCTGATGGGTTACACAGTATTTAAATATATTTCATAATGGTACGATTACATTGCCTTAATTACTCCCACTGTGATCTCCCCAAGTGGAACTCAACTTTCCCGATGTTGCTTTCTTCGACAGGTTTTTTGTTTCCTCAGGAAGCTTGTCTGAAGCTTCTATCAATGGTTTGGTTTTGACTCCGACTGATACTTATTAGTTCAGGAATTATAACTAGATAGATGCCAGTCTAGTTACTACTTCTACTTTTAGGTTCAGAGCTTTAGGAAGGTATGTGATTCAAAACTTATGGAAACAAGCCATTACATCTGATTCAGTTTGAAAGCATAGTATATATCTCTATAGTGCAAACTTTCACTAACCAAGATACCATAAGTAATTAATCACTTAGGAAAGTAATTAATACACGGGTCGTAAATTCCTCGAAGAAGTCGTGAATTGAGATTTGGTGATAATTCGGATTCGAGTTAAGAATGGTTAAAAGATTTTTGGCTTTTGAATTATACTACAAATTTAATAGCATGAACTAAAAACAATTAACTAATACGAAATTTAAATGCACGAAAAATAAAAACGTGAGCTAAAACTAAAATTTAAAATCTAAGGCACGACTTTTAACAAACTTTTTACCTAAAAATCACAAATTTAAAAAGAAAATTTTAGGAAAAAGAATTAGAATTTTTTAACTATTTTTGAATTTTTTATGAATTTTTTAAGAAAAATGAATTACTAAAAATAAACTTTTTCTAAAATTTATCACTAAAATTCTACTTTTATTTTTCAAAAATACTAGATTTAAAAAGAAAATTTTAACAAAAAGAATTAAAAATTTTCAACTATTTTTCTATTTTTTATGAATTATTTAAGAAAAAGAAATTAACTAAAATCTATTTTAATTCCTAGAAAATACAAATTTAATTGGAAAAATAAGGAAAAATGTTTTTTAACTACTTAAATGGTGCAGAAAATTAATGGCACAAAAAGCCCTAATTTTTATACCCTAATTGTAACCTAATTTTATCAATTAAAATTAAACCCTAATTTTATTTAAACTAATTTCTAAAATAATAAAACTATTTTATTTCTTACAAAAGACAGGGTAGAAAGTGAAATTAAAGAAACTAAAAGGTAGGCGGGATAACTATGGGAAATTTACACTTTAGTTAAAACGGGTAACCTTTAACTATTGAAAAATTACAAAACAGACCCTACGATATGGCTTATTTTGGCTTATCTAAAAAATGGAAATAAGCAAAAACTTAAAACTACAAAGTTGAAAAAGAGCTTATACTCTACAACTTTAACAAAGGCACTATCTACTTTTAACAACAGAATAAGCTAGAAACTTGAGCTTTCAAAAACTGTTACAGAAACAAAAACTTTTCCTATCTTTTTAAGTTTTGGCTTATTTCTAGCTTATTCCTACATGAAAATGAAAATCAGAAGAAGCTATATGGAGATTGTAAAACTAAAAGTTGCTATGTGAAGCTTATGATGTGTACTAGAGATGTCTAAGAAGGAATCAGCTACAAGTGAACAAGATTATTGAGAAATTTGAACTTAAAATTCTAAAACTCAGCTTATTAACTAAATTTAAGCTAAACTTAATAAGCTATCTAGCTCATTACTAAATCCTAAAAGCTAAATTTTTGAATATAAGCTATGCTATGGATATAGAACTGACCTAGATAAAAGGTTTCTAAAGATTACAACTAGAAATGAGACATCTACAAGAAATGAGCTAGTGATCTAATTAGCTAATATACTACTTTTAGAAAGTCATAAAAGCTAATCAAAAGCTATTTAATGAAAGTTAAAAGTTGATCCTTATTAAGCTGATGGAATGCTATTTAGGTACTTAATTCTAAATTCTAGTTCCTACTTTCAAATGCTAAAAGACAGCTTAAAAGTAATAAGCTACAACAGCACTTACTGAGTAAGTCCTGTTGATTGCTGATGTACTTGGCAATAGGTGAAGTGCAGGCTAAGTCTTATATTGAAAACTCTTTTACTATCTAGCTTTATGTTGTTAAACCTGCATTAACCATATTAAACTATAGAATGCATGTGAGGACACTTAACTACAACTTCTTCCTAATCCTAAAACTGTCCTGGTGCTAGGACAAGTGTTTTAAACTCTAAACTTTGAATTTATATTTTTAAGCTGTAAACTTTGAAATACTACAAACTAAGTCTCAAATTCTTTTTAAAACTTGAATTCTTTATCAAACTCAACTATGTAAAGAGCTTTGACAGGAAAATGTTGACTTTTAAGGTCAAATTTACCTTGTCCCAAACACTAGTTATCATATACTGTCCAAACTATTTTTAATCTAAAATCTACTTTTAAACTAAAACTGTTAAAACTTTTTAGCTACTCACACTAAAACTTACCTAATAAAGCTAAATGAGCAATAAAACCTACAGCTTATTAAAGAATTTAAACTAGTTACTCACCTAGCTTATCTAAACTTTGACAGCTTTAAGTAATGAAAACCTAATGGATTTAAACTAAAACAGCTTAAAGCATTTAAAACTCCAAACTAACTAAGTAATATTAACAATGATTAAGCACACACAAAGATAGGCTAATAAGCTATAAATTCTAAAAGTTAAAAGCATGAATTAAAACCTTTGAGTGTAGTCTCTGAACCTAGGTCACTCTTTCTGAGTGAGTGACCTCAAATCAAAATCCTAATGTGGCACCTTGCCTCTATACCTTGAGCTTTAAGCTTAATAAGCTAATATTAGCTTATTACTCCTTGTTGCTTCCAATTTGAAATCAAATGAAAACTTATGGACTAAAATAGACTAAAAACAGTTTTAAAAAGCTTCTAGTGATATTAAAACAATGTTAAAACAAGAGAAGATAGAATAAGCTAATTTGAGCTTATTACAAGCTTATAAGCTAAATTCGGCTTATTACTTGAAAATTTGAAAATGAAATCACTGAATTAGCTTTTATTGCTTAAAATTGAAGAGTACAAGTGAAGTAACAAAGATTACAACTAATTTGAAGAATTTAAGAGCTTAATTGAAAAATCGATGAACAGTAATGAAAGAAAAATTACAAAGTAAACTTGAAAAAAAACTAACTCCTAACTCTGAAGGCTTGAGCTTGTATTTATAGAAAGATGATGATGAGAGCTTCCTCCTCCACAGCCCTTGATCTTTTTCATTTTGAATCCAAGCCGTTGGATCTCTTGTGCCACGTGTTTGGACCAATTAGAAGCTGCCAAGTGTGCGTAATGATGTGGCAATGAGTAAATACGAGGTATAGTTGAGTGTAGAGGAGCGGGGGTAGTGATTCAGGGTGATTGGGTTTGATTCGAGTTTGGGCGGGAAAAATCGTTAGAAGGCAGTTATAGAACTTTGCCCCGCGTGTTATGTTTGAACTTTGAAGAATTGGCAATAGTAGTCCTTGTGTTTCATTGTTCCCATTTGTAGTGTAAGATGACTTTTGGTTTTGTCATATTCGGCCCTTGTGGTTTCTTTCTTCTTTTTCCTCATTAATAAACAATCTTTCCACCTTTTACAACTTTAGCCCTTTGACTTTTAAAACATCCAAATGAGCCTTTAAACTTTTGAAACTTGTCAACATTGATCCTTGGGCTTTCATTTGCTTTCTTTTCTTGTATCGGGCTGATCCGGCTTTGAGATTTGGCTTCATTCTTCACTCTTGTCTTGTCTTTTCCGTTTCTTGTCGGTTTTTGACTGTTTTTGCTTCCTTTTGTCTTTTTTATCCTTTCCTGCACAATAGACACAAAAGCACACATTTTTCTATCCTTTTGGCATTTTCTTGGCTTTTATTTGGCAAAATCCCGGGTAATTTATATATACAATTAAGCATTTATCAAAATTCCCCAAACTAAAGGATTGCCGTGTCCTCACGCAATGTTATCAAGTGTACACTTTGTAAACTAACAAGTTTCCAAAATGCCCTTGTTTTCACCTTTTATGAATCACCTTTTTAAACAACTTAAGCTTTTTCTCAACATTTAATCTCATGGAAACACATTAATGGCAATCATTGCAATTTTGCAACTTTTAGGCTCATTGAAATAGGCTACTCCCGATTAATAGAGCACAAAAGAGGAAAATTCGTCTTCCCTGACTTTTCACTAGACTAAACAAAGCTATTAAACAAGATCATTGTCAATATAAGTCCAAATGATTAAGCTCTTATACTTACAACTTGTATGCGACAGTTTTAATTGTATATGTGATAATTGCAAAACAACCACGCGTGCTAATTGTTGGTTGACACGGATAACAGATCTCAAACAAACAAAAGTGCTAACAACTACATAACCATGACTGTTTTGTGTGTCCATTTATCACAACTCTATACTCTATACTC
>BQNB010160604.1:0-14779 GCA_026074375.1 Tanacetum coccineum | reverse complement strand
TCACTTAGCCACAAGGTTGGGATGTGCCGAGACGAAAGTCGCTACATGGGATGATCTCGCCTTCAAACTCATTATTCTAAGGTGGAACGTCAAGCATAGTATGTTGCAAAATTTTGATCCATGGTTGAAATTCAAAATAGCACACTCACTTAAGATATAATAAATGTCGAGAGTGAAAAGTTTACAAGTTGCCAATATGAGTAGTGTTAGCATCTTTTCTGATATCAGTGATTTTGTTTTAAGCTTGGTTTGGTTAAGTGAAAAGGCGAGGACGATGAATTTATCCTTGTTGGGGCATTCTCGGATCGAAATGCATCTTGTTCTATGATCCCTAACAGTTATGGAAATAACGAAAGTCGAAATAATAATTAAAAAAAATGAAAAAGTTTTAGAAAAATGGGAAAATAGGGTGTTTTATAACTTGTGATTTCTTAATTTTTCCCACAAAAGTCTTTGCTACTTTTCAAAGGTTTAGTTGGGAAAGTTTTGAGGTATTTGGTTATAAAGCATATAATATTGCGTGAGGACACGCAATCGCTTAGTTTGGGGAATTTTGATATGTGTGAAAACACATATCCGTTTTATGTCAAAAATGGCCCTAAAAAGACAAAATTGTGCTTTAAATGCTTGAATATTGCTTGTTTTGTCTTTGTGATTGTGTAGGTACGGATATTGCAAAAATCTCAAGAAAATGGTCAAAACCGGACAAACACGGACACGGGAACGGAATTGAGTGTGCAAGAGCCGGGAGAATGCTATCAAAGGTCAACAAAAGTCAACCTATGGTCAACAGTGGTCAACCATAAAAAGACAAAACCCAAAAATTCCAAATCAGTCCCTCAAAGTTAACCAAATTACAAAAATAATCCCTAAACCCTAACGGTGTTAACTCTTGTTTATAAGAGTTAACACCCAAAATCCCTTTATATGCCCAAGTCAAACCCCGGGTAAATCAAAAAGTCAAACATCCCTTTATAAAAGAAAAGGCGCGGGAAATGTTGTTATTACTATTCACCGTCTTCTTCCTTTTACCACGAGGTCAAAATCAAGGGGCAAGTGCAAATTAAGGGCATGGAAGGGTAATTCAAGTGGCTAAGTACACGTTGGCAGAGTATTACATCATCTCTCATTCTCATTGGCCAAAACCCAAAGGGAATGACACGCGGTTCTGACAACAAACACACGAGGAATGAGGATTTTACACTAAAACGCTCACGAAAGAAGCACAGGAGTGTCACATCACGGATTGCCACGCTGGCAATCCGTGTGAGCTAAGATTTGATCTAACGGACCCCAATTGAGATCCAATCATTGGAAGAAATAGAGGGACAGGATTCAAGGGAGCGTGTGAAGGACTTGACACCTAGAAGCTTCTCCTGGCAGCTATAAAAGGACTCCTTCACTCTCACATGATCATCTTCCTTTTTCCTAAAAACTTTTAGTTTTCATTAGCTTATGTAATTTTCAGTTTTAAATGTAATTTTTCTCTTTAAACTTTTGTAACTTTCAATTTCCAAAGCATTGTAATCCGTTTTAAGTTTTAATAAAATCATCATTTTAAGTTTTCATAAGCTGTGTTACTCAATAGCTCTTATTACTCTCAAATGTTTGTGCTACTGTTCCAAAAGCTCTTAATAAGCTCCTTCTAGCTCTTTCAAGTCTCTAAGCTTGGAATTAAGCTCTAATAAGCCTTAATCTACTGAAACTTTAAAATCAGCTTAAAAACCCTTGCTATTTGAATTTTTGACTTATGGAAGATGAATAATTGCGAGAGAGCTATATGGACTTTTACTGGCTTATTAACAATAAGCCAGAGCTTGTAGATTGCTCAATTGAGCCATTAATAACCTTTGTTTTAGACTAAGGTGCTAGTAGGTATTCATTTAAGTTTTCATGTCTTGTAATTCTTAGTATAGTTGAGCTTTTATTTGCTTATTGTTTGTTTTATTTGTGCTGTATTATTGTTTCATAGCTGATTGAGTAGTTTAGATAATCTGTCTTAAGTTAAGTTGAATAGAATTGTTTCTTAATTTTGTCTTTTAAAATACTAAAAATCCAAAATAATAGATTTAGCTTATCGCTTATTAAGTTTGCTTTTTGTTGCTTAGGATGCTCAATTAGTTGGGTCATTAAGATGCCCTTATTATCTGTATTTAGTATTTGAGTTTTTTACATCTTATTTCTAATACAGTCCTTTATCATGGATATGACGTAAGTTTTAAAAGGGGTGTTTGGGACTTAGCGCTGTACTAAATGAGTTAGTAATGTTTGAACTCTTTTTGTTCCTTTGTTTTGGTTTTGAATCATTTAGAGGGCGTTTTGAAAAACTGCAGGTATAGTGAGTTTTACTTAAGACTAGTTAAGATTCATAAGTTTTCTAGTTGTTAATGAATCTAGTGTCTCATTAAGTCCTTCTTTAGTTTCATTTTAAGTCAAGTAGTATTAACGCTAATTATAGTTCTCACTTATTAAGTTACTTTGGTGTTTTATCCAGTGTGAAGTATGAATTGAAAGGTCTGCATATTAAAGATTTATGTGATTTATCACTTTTTGGGATTTTGATCAGATTGGGATAATAACATATCAT
The DNA here is from genome assembly GCA_026074375.1 of Tanacetum coccineum. NCBI lineage: Eukaryota > Viridiplantae > Streptophyta > Magnoliopsida > Asterales > Asteraceae > Tanacetum > Tanacetum coccineum. The sequence continues at coordinate 12,192 of BQNB010160604.1, read as the reverse complement.
AAGTTCATTTTCTAGTTTCTTTTAAGAAGGTTTAAAATAGCTGGTTAGTTATTAGTTTTTCATTTTCAGCAATAAAATTAGCTTATATATCATAGTTTATAAGTTTGCATTTAGTTTTTAATAAGTAGCTTATTAGACTATCTGTTTTTTTAAGCTTTTAAAGTTGCATTCTGTCTTTTTCAAAGTAGAGGTCAGCATTTTTTAAGTTTCTGTTGTTTTCACAGGCGTTTCTCAATAAAGTCTTTGAATATTTCTAAAATCATTTTTCAAAAAGTTTCGCTAGCCTTTTTGTTCAGCTCTCTAAGAAAAAACAAGTTCTCATTATTAAAGTTCTTGTTAGTGCTTAATTTTAAGCTAAAGTGAGTTAAAGGCATGTTTTGGTTTTGGTTTTTAATACTAAGAGCCTTTTTCCAGTTCTTTTAGCTTATTACTTGATTATGTTTAGTTCTGATTAGTAATAGCTTAGGTTTAGCTTATTATAGCTTATTTAGTCTTAACTTTAGCTTATTTAGTATTATAGCTTATTTAGTTTAAGAAAAGCTCCAAAAAAATGAGTTAAGTAGTAACTGTTTGCTTTTCAGCTATTTTTTAGACATTATTTAGGTCTATTTTCATAAAAAGTTTATTTTATTAATAATTCTATTATATTTAGGTGCTTACATAACTTTGCTTTTATAGTTTTTCAAAATAAAAAAAGGCGGTAAGTGGAAACTCGGGGGGTTTGATACAAGACTTCGAAACTCCCGACCTAAACACTTTCAATCAGTTTTATAACACCCAATCACACTCACAATCATGCGCCTTGGTCTTTTTCGTTAGACTCTTACACAATTTAATCTTTATACACATTTAGCCCTCATAAGCTGTTATAGCTTATTTCGCAGCTTATTCATTAAGCTGTGATATCAAACTTATTTTTCCTAGGATCTAATTAGTTCAAGCTATTTTCTGTATTTTTTCTAGAATTTTTATAATTAGTTTAAGTTTTTTTATATTTATTTTATAATAACTTTAAAAAAATCATAAAAAAATTAGAAAATAATCAAAAAATATAAATTTTTTTAGAAATTTTTTTTTATCAATAAAGTTTATTAAGAAAATTAGTTTTGCTTTCGTAGGGTCTAATTTGCAAAATTTCGATTTTTAAAGAACGGGATTTGTTACGTCAAAGTACAACAATCATGATATAGGAAACGACCTTATATGGACGTTTTAAGATAAGATTTCATTCGATGCCATAGAAAAATATCAGAGTTATACATTATTCCCATGTGTTTTAAAAGGAGTATTAAAAATTTCAAGACATATTTAATTAAACAATGCTTCATATATAGCCAAAGATGGACTTAAGTTTTTAAAAGAAGCATAATAAAAGTTGCATTGAATATAGATATATAAAACACGAATCCGTCTTCATTGAATATCGCCACGGCTTCCTTTCAATCTTCATACCCTTCAGGACCTGAAATTACTTGCTAAAAAAATGTCAACCAATGGTTTGAGTGAAAACATAGGTTTTTATTGGATAAAAAAGGTGTGGACCAAGATCAAAGCTAATATAGTAGACTCTGAAACAAAATTTAGTAGTTCATCAAAACGTCTTACTTATTGCACTTAGTCTTGGACTCGAAAGCGGTAAATAGATTTATGCCACAATCAGAATATAGGCATGCTTGCCAACAACTAACACTCTCAATGTTTTAAATGGCACTTGATCAAACTTGTGAACCCAACGAAAGGTGGGGATTGTCAGTCCGATAGACTCTATCCACTACACTGGCGACTTACTAAATAGTAATTATGGTTATGATAAATAGGGACATTCACGACATTTAATGTAAACTTCGAAATAATATTAAGGCAGTTATATGGGATAGCTTACACTTTGTATTCACTTTGAAAACACTTTAGAAAAAACAAAGTGTCAATAGTAAAACAAGGGCAATGTAATTCACCCCGTAGATTTGTAAACAATCAGTAGTTAAATGGGGGCTATGATACTCACCTCGAGTGAATTGGTAATAACACGTATTCAAATAGAAACAAATGCGTAACGAAGGGAATCGAAGCAACTAATCCAATATACGGTCGTATACAGTTACTAAACACTTTTCATTATTAGAGGTCGCTATATAGCTCATCTTTCATATGTTGGGCTATCAATATATTTAGAGGTCAAGTAGTGAGATAGGAGGAGCTACGGTCACTTTAAATCGTAAATCCAACAACTCGTCGATACGCCACCCGAAGAGGCCTCAGTAGATACTCACATTGGTAATAATAGTACTTTGATTATTAATACACATATAATTATATTTAGATACTATCATCCATTATCTGTTTTAGTAAATATATCTTATAAAGTATAAACGTTTTTATAAGTATACTTTAGTAAAAACTGAGCGTAACTTTCTCGTTTATAGTCCGTCTTCTTACTGCCTCGCTTCGTAACTTTTTAGTCGTGTTATAAAATATAACATTTTCAAAATTTTAGTTTTTTGTTGATAGTGCATTTTCTGTATAACAGCTTTTATATTTTTTTTTATAGATCTTAGTTATCGTAAATCTTCGCTAAAATGTCGTAAACTTAGTAGTTTTAACTCCGGTTTCTAGCGATTCTTTCGAGATGTCTTCGTATTTACAAGTTTTACTCGATTTATTGGTGTTTTAAAAATATAGTTTATGTGCGTGAATCGTGGATTTTTTTATAAATAGTTTTATAAAGTATATATTTTAAACGTAAACATTGAAATTCGTCGTATCTTTTTCGTTAAATTGGTTTTTATCGAGTTTCTTATCCATTTTGGAATCGTCATAAGAGTACTATTTTATATACTAACTAAAATCATGGCTTCTGGTTTTCGAACCAAAAAGACCCTTAATATAATTAGGTCACTTTCTATTATATATCCTTGCTTATTTATACTTTTTAACTTAATAATATAACCACAAGTTTTCCACAACTTATTATTATACTTGTCTTTATACAATATAATAGAGTCACAGTTACCTATATTTACATCCTTATAACATGTATTTAAGTTCCTTAAAATCATGTTTACAAGAAAATCCTTTTTTACAAGTAAATCATATCTAAATGGTGATATTTTAAACTAGAAATAATAAACACATAAAATCATATTTGTAAATTCCTAATACATAAGGTTTTATAGGTAACCTTTATGGTGATGATATGACTTGATGAGAATTATAAATCTACAACACCTCTTTGCTTTGTTCTAGATTTAAAATAACCAAAGCTAGAAAGTTCTTGAAACCTAAGCCCTAATCCTTATTTTTATTGCTTAAACACTTGTAAGTCTTAACCAAGCTTTTTTAAAACTTCTTAGGACATCTTAGATATGTTGTAGAGAATGTATGTAAATGTGTTAAATAAATTTGGTTATGGATTTGGAGTTGGTCTTGTGGTTGCCCGTTGAGCTATGAGACGGAGAGGGAGAGAGATTTTGTGTGTTTTACACATTAAAAACGTGAGAGTGTGTGTGTATTTCACTGTAAATGCTTATATACTAAAAGACTAGTCAAAGAAAGATGAGGATTTTAGGGAAAGAATGATCAAAGTATGGGAAGTATGGAAGTATGACTTGAATTAATGTGTTAGAGATGTTACACTGACCTTAGGTATGGCTTTATTAAGTCTTACGCGTATCCCTAAGAGGTGTGAATCATCCCATGAAAATTATGGAGGATAATATTAGAGCTTAAAAGAAAGTATAAAATACATGAAAAAAAATGAAAGTTAATGTTATAATGTATAGTTGTAAACGTTGTAGATTTAATTTAGAAAGTCATACTGTAAATGAATAGGTCTTGCTTATTTTTGTTATATATGAGGGTCCATTGATATGTTGGGGAAAAAGTTTTATAACTTTGACTCATTGAAAATAAAAATAAGCATTTGTTGAAGAGTAAAATTAATTATGGACGGTGTTTCCGGGTATGCCAACTGTTTTTATTGCGAATCAGTAAACGTTTTACGCAACCAATATAAAAATCAATATAAAAAGTTTTATTATTACCTTCTAATGTAAAACTAATATATTGCCTTTGATTCACGAAATACTTTAATTCGTTTTCTTGGTGTACGTTTACGTTATTGTTGATTTTAGTTTACGCGATTTTACTTATAATAAGAATTAAAATGTCAAACGCGTACGAAAAAAAATTAATATAGTAAAATAGATGACTCGTTAATATGATGAAAATAGGGAATGGTTACAGTCTCCTCCGGTTAGAAGAGCCTGTCTGACAAGGTCAAGTAGGGACTTGAGGAATGTACGGGTTCGTGGGAAAAAGATGGGATATTTCATCGGAATTGGTTTTATGTTTAGTATACTCAGGCTCTTGCGAGAGTTCCAAAGAACTTTGACCAATGGGATTTTTCTTCGCTTTACGAATTCTTCACATCGCTCCTCAATTACGATTCCGTAGGTCTTCCGACAATCGCAGATTTTCATCAATCTCGATCTCATCCAAAGGTATTTGAACATCTGACTCAGCCAAACATTTCTTGAGATTATGTAACACCCCCAAATTGGGTCGCAGCGGAATAAGGGTCCGGGGCGTGTTACTTCAAGATCAATAGCACAAGATATATAAGAACGACACAAAAAGTCGTTTAAAATGATTACTTTGGATTTAATTGAAGCTTTAATACAAAAAGCATATAGCTTTAATTGTTTCATCAGTTGAATATTACAAAGTTGACAATAACATTCCCCAAAATTCTGATTTGCCACTAAATCTGTTTTATGAGTGCAATCAAAATGTAACCCATGCATCCCATGGCATCCCATGCCTATTGATCTCTGAAAACATTGCTTAAAAGCGTCAACAAAATTCGTTTGGTGAATTCATAGGTCTTGAATAAAATCATAATGTGTCAGGACGCAAAGACTTTTTAGTGATCATGACACATGCAGATCTCACAAAATAGATTACATTTACACTAAGTCATGACACTGTAAAGTCGACGATCTTTCTGGCAATTAAAACTATTTATTGCAATTTTGCCCGATTAGATGTTCAACCACGAAAACATCTTAAATTTCCGACATGCTATTACGTTCGTTCCTGGTGATAGTAATAACCACGAACGGGGAGGTCGTTTCCGAAGAGATCTATTAAATACCATTCGCGCCGCACATATGTAAGTCCTCAACTTACGCAATATGCAATTGACAGTTCTTGATAAAGGGGCATCAACTGGGGTTATCGTACTTAGGCAACACTGTAATCAATAACTTGCGTCCATTTATAAAAAAAAGCAATGTTTTCCAACCCATAATTTATAAATCAGATGAAATCGTTTATAAAATGTGGGGACTATGTAACTCACCTTGAGTTCTGATAATCCAAAAATCGAGATAAAGTGTCACGTTAAAGAACAAATGCAACCTAAATTTTCATAGAGACGAATACGTACCATCAGTACTTGAATATATTCTTATAGATGTTAATGTTATATGTTCGGGCTATCATAATTTATGAAGAGTGCCATGACATGACGTTCGAGGAGTTAGGAACTTTAAATCGTATATAATCAACATTCGTCGATATCGCCTATCCGATGAGGCCTCATTACTGAAACTACCTCAGTCATATAAGCTACTTTGAATAACCACATTAATATTCTATTCTAGCTCCAATCTCCAAATAAATGGTTTTGGTAAGAAATTGTGTTTAAATAGTTAAAACGTTTATATTTACCGTTATTAGTTTTACTAGCAATTCTTTCTGCCGTTTTCACGCCCGACTTCTCTTTTTTGCGTTTTCTTATGACATCTTTTCGTATTAAGACGGGTTATCGATTTGACATTGTCATAAAATTTTGATCCCTGTGGATCAGTTATACACTTGTTGATGTTCAAACAGACATGAGTTTTTTTAAAATTCGTATTTGTTGTTCGTAAAAACCAGTAAATGTAGTATTTTATTAGTTTTTAGCTACGTTTTTAACGATTCTTTCGAGGACGTTTTCTCATATTTGAAAGTTTCTATATATTCTATGAGGTTTATAAAAATTTTAAATGTTGGGACCAAATTCCACACGACTTATGTTGTCGTTTCTGCTGTTTAGAGATGTGGTTTTGCAAGATCGCATTCAAGTCGTCTTCCCTGTTGATAGCTTATGTTAGCGTTCCTGTGATTAGGTTTCTGCTGGTATGGTTCTCGTTCCTGCTGACAGATGTTTAGAATCTGCAGATTGTTATTATAGCCGTAAATTAATGTAATTAAGAAGTTTAAGTTATATTCTAGTATTATCCTAATTTATTATTTTTTAAGGATTTGAGATAAATTAGAAAGAGATTGAAATGGATGTATATCTCTTACGTCGATTTTAGTTTTCTTGTTGACCTATTTAGGTTTCTCTCTATAAAAGTAGAAACCTTAGAATAGGGATTGGCACCGATTGTAATTAGAAAAACTTATTTATTATCAATAGAAAGATCCCATCCGAAGGAACGTTGTTCTATAGTTGTTCTTCTTTTTGTAGTGTTTTGTTTCTTGCCTAAATACATTTGCTAGTGTCTTCACGTGATGGCTTGTGTTACATAGTTACTTAAATAACACAAAGGGTGAAGTCTTTCTTAGTTACCAGATTCCTAACATGTTACAAGTTACCAGTTTTACCACAACAAAAACCTTGTTTCTATAACAGTGCAACATATGTTCAGAACCCAATCCCGTCTATACACTACTCAATAACATTTAATTTATTCCTAACCTTATCCATCTGATTATCACCCTTCAATTCACTCAGATGATTAGATAGATCTTTACTACCTGACCCTCACAAACCGATCCCTACATCACTCAACTGCTTTATCATCAAACCTGACTTTCTCCCAATACGAATCAATCTTCTCTTTTCACAACCTGCCTGTTTCACTTCATCATCTTCTCAGAAAACTCTAACATTGGTCCGTCACACGTTCATTCAATGTACCAAACAGCCACTATCTCTGCCAACCAATGCAAAATTTTCCTTTTTAGAGAAGGAAAATATATTGAGCTATGGGCTATGAAGTGAGCTTCTGGATACAGTATGCTGATCATAATTCTATAGGAGGATCTGTTCAAGCAAGGAAACAGTCCAAAGAGGTTGGGAAAAGTGCAAAAGGATATACAATTGCTTCAAATTCACTGTATTCACTTGATGAGATGTTGTGTACAAAGGAGAATAGGTGAGACTTGTTGCTTCAGCTTTTACCTGAAGATATATGCCGATTTTCATTTCATTATGAGGATGCAAGGGATATATGGATGGCAGAGTTAAGGATAGGTTCTGGTGGGAATGAAGAATCAAAGAAGTTGAGAAAGACATTGCTCAAGCGCTGTTTACAGAACTCTCTGTGACAGTAAGATGGTAGAAGGCCTACATAAGGGTTATGAAGGTTTAGAAGATTTGAGCCTTAGTTGAACAAGTGCTAGGGCAAGCCAGACAATGATGATAATCAACCTAAAGTTCTTAAGTGCACTTCTTCTTAAATTGGTCACACAATATGGGTTGCACTTAAAAACAAGAGGTGGCCTTGATTCAATGAGTTTTGAAGCATCGTATACCATAAACTTAAGGTCACTTCGAACCTTGTTGTCAGCAATTGGGTATAGTTATAGTGTGAAAGGCTTGCTCGTTACTCCCATCATTCTGCGTTCATGGAATCTAATGCTTGGCTCAAAGAGCTACTTATTCTGATCAGAACATTTACGTTCCATCAGTTTCTCCGACAATTCTAGTCCTCTGATGACTTAATGGACTGTGTTTAGCATTCACTTTGATGCTTGAGAATGACCAAGATCAAGATATGATCTAATGAAGACTTTGATCAAGTTGATCAGTGAGTGATGTAAGAAATAGCCTTAAAGTGGCAAATGGCTTACTGCTTCTTGAGGTTAAAGGTTTTTTGAGAAGGAAGCAGGGCGAAAGATGGAACTACACAATCAGCAACCTCGCCAGATTGACAGAAGGAAAGTTAGGTGTTACCATAAATGTTTCAATTGGAATTTTGACTATGAGGTAGTGTAATGTAAAAGGCAGTGATGATAAGATTAGGTATTTGCCTTTTAAGGTCACAGAAGTTTAAGTCAGACGAAACACAATAGCTTTGGTCTTAGTTGAATTCCATGGTAAATTGGCTAGGATCATGCGGCACCGAAAGAAAACAGACTGGTGAGGTTGAGAAGTTATATGGGATGACGGTGCTGGACTTATGCTGATACTGTAGGTGTAGTATTTCAAATGCAGGGTGGGGGCGGATGTAGTTGAGTTTTCTATGATGGGGGAACTTGCTCCTAAGGTACAAAATTGTTCCCTTGGGTTGTGATTCTAAAAATTAATGATCTTAATACTATGTATAATAATCTTGATAGATTGTATAATGTTGTTACATTAGTTCAGGGCTTATCTGCATGATGTTTAAAACTTTAGAATCACAAAAGGATTGGTACCATAAAACTCCTGATACGGCTTTTAGAGAAACGATTAGGTTTTAACTGCTATCTAGAAAACACCACTAAAGAATATAGTTATAATTAGATACATTACCCTATTGATCAGTCAAAAGAAAAGAAAAGATGGGAAGTTAAGTATGAGGCCGACATTAGCTAGATTTGAAACGTGGATGGGAGTTCTCTCCAAGAACTTGAACAAGTTGATAAATGTCTATGTCAACAAGCACTAAAGGTTGGTCTTGGATTTAAAGAGTACTTTGTGCGGAAATGATGTGTTTGATTTGTTAGAACTTAATTAAAATGTACCCAGCAACTGTTGAGCAGGAGGTTAATCCTCTTTATCATTGGTTTGTCAAGGCTGGGGGTGATAGCATCGCAGTTCCTTATTCCAATAACCGGACCTATATGCCTCTCTATACAAGTCTGACTATAGAGAAAACACAGGTTAGTTTATGTTTCAATGTCTTTGATAACAAAACTTCTGTAACTAATTTAGAATCTAATGACTTTGTCTCCTTGTGATAACAGTGTAAAGTCTTCAGATCACGAGACCTATGCATCCTTGTGTTTCTAGCCTCAAGACCAGACCAAAAGATTCCCATGCTGCTTGATATCCAGGGACTTTGCCAGAGTCTGATCGTTGAAGATCCCAAATTCTCATTTTGGCAGTCCTTGTTTTTCTTGTTCGTGAGATGTGAAAATCATCCTAGGTTTATTTGTAATAAAAGTGGACTATGAAAATAGAATGTGTGTAAAAAATTATTTTGGCGTGTTAAGAATGTATTGTTTGTGGTCAGTAAATTGCATTTGATTAAAGATTGTGAGACTCTTATAATTGTGGTAGATTTTGTCACTTGTAAATTAAAGAGCCATCTGTTCATGCGGGGGTTGGTAGTAAGAATTTCACCAAGCATCAGCTTCTGCTGGTGGATCTGATTACCATGCTGCTTAGTAAGAAACAGACACAGCAGTCAATTATGCTGATAGACACATACCAGCTGGTCGGTCTAATAAGACCAGCAATGTTTCTGTGGTAGGGACCTGTTTCTGCTGGTTGGCGTAATCCTTGATGCTAGACATATTTTAGAGACATTCATTTGTATATTTTAATTATATGTATTTGCCTGACTTATATGACTCTAATGTATATGAATAAGGGACGAGGATTTGGCTGTGGTACTGCTGTTAAGACCTCAGAATGTTAATCTTGGAGGAATAAAAAAGACCATTTTTTGGGGTTCCGATGAGTAATGGTGGCTCTCATCAATCCCAAATGGTTTCACCACTTAATGATCCACAAGGCAGGATCTTTGTCAGATTGGCTTGGTCTCTCAAGTGTACTAATGGTTTTGTTGTATGATTTGTCGGGTGATCTAGCACAGATAATGACATAGGTATAGTTGACAGTGGTTGCTCAAGAAGTATGACAGGAAACAAGGAGAAGCTTGATGATTTTGTGTAGGTCAAGGGAGGCATTGTCAAATTTGGTCGCGTGGAGATGTGGTTAGAATATCTGGAAAAGGCACATAAGGACTTCAAAGCTTGATTTGAAAATGTCTACTATGTTGAAGAGTGCATGCACTTTAACTTGGTTCTCTGTATCACAAATCTGTGATTAAAAAGAACAAAGTTTCTTTCACAGACACTGATTGTTTGGTGTTTCAAAAGAATTCCAATTGCCGATTGCATGTAGGTAGGTACTCAGACATTCTATAGGAAACACATGATCTCTAACATTTCACATCTCAGACCTGCAACCAGGAACAAAAAGGTTACTTGATTAGTAGCAAAAGCATCCTTAGATGAATCCAACCTGATGACAGAAGGAAGGCTCATGTGACTTCAAAACAATCAAAACGCTAGCTAAGGGATGGTCTGGTTGAGGGCGTTACCTCTCACGGTAGATTTACCAAATGAAACATCTGTGTTGCCTGCAACAAAGGAAAAAGACATATGGCTTTCTTATACGCATTTCTTGCTTGTGAGACTTATTACTGAAATTGAATTGTGGAATTTGGAACTTTTTTGGTCTACCTATATCAGGAGTATTGACCAGAATAACTCTCCTGCTGGTTTAATGATGACTTTAGCAGTTTTTCTTGGACTTTCTTTTTGGGGGTAGCTAAGTGATGAACATTTTATGTCCTTAAAGAATTCATTTGCCTTAATAGAAAACCAGCTGAATTAAAGGTTTAAAGGAATAAGGTGTGATAAATGGAGAGTTCAAAAATGCAAAATTTATGAACTCTGTGGGGAAAAGGGAATTAAGTGGGATCTTTAGCAATACTTAGAACCCCAAAATCAAAATGGGGTATAGATGAGAGGAAAAATAGGATTCTTTATAGAGGGTGCTAGAACATGTGGAGACTCTAAAAATTACCTACCCATGTTTTGGACTGAGGCTGTTAGCAGGATGTTCATTGTTTTTAAAGGGTGTCTATTACTTATCCCCATAATATAAACACCTATGAATTGATATTGGGATGGTTCCAAGATAAGTATTTAAACACTTTTGAGTTGCCAAGTAACCAATCCTTAATACAAGTGGATATTTGGGAAAATTTAAGGTAAATCTGATGAAGGTTATCTTGTTGGGTATGCTTCCAATAGCAAGGCCTATAGGGTTTATAATCTACCACACAAGAGGGTAGATGAAACCCTGAATCTGATATTTTTTGAAGATAAACCCAATGTGCAGGGAATTGGTCATGAGTGGTACTTTGACCTTGACTATTTAACTGATTCATTAGGTTATACTCGTTTTAAAACTGACATACCTGCAGGTACACAAGAAACTAACATAAATGCAGGTACACAAGATCATGACTCAGATTTAGAAGTGGATGAGCAAGTGATAGTGGTTCCTTCATTTCCTTCTAACAGTTTTGCAGGTCCCTCATCAAGCAATGGTCCTAGTGTTATGGAACGCAATGCAGATTATGCAGAAGAGCTTGATAAGCTTCAAAGACAAGAATATGAAGCTAAGAACGCATGGTGACAAGAATAGAAGATCTATCGAGACAAGATTCTCCTTTTCAGTTGGAAGCCTACAGTGACAGTGATTATGTTGGTTCTCATGGTGATAGGAAATCCACTACAGGTGGATGTCAATTTCTGGGCAGAAGGTTAATTTCATGGCAGTGCAAGAAGCAGACTATTGTGGCTACTTCTTCAACAGAAGCCGAGTATGTTGCTGCTGCTAGCTGCTGTGCACAGGTACTCTGGATTCAGAACCAGTTGCTGGATTATGGATTCAACTTCATGAATACCAAAATCTTCATAGACAACCAGAGCACCATATTGATAGGTGTAAAATACACATATCCATTTATGCTTAAAATAACCCAAATAAACCCAAAACGGACCAAAAATGGCAAAAATATGCTTGTATTTGTGTTTTGTGTGTGCAGGTACGGATAAGTCAAAAATCACAAGAAAACAATCAAAAGCAAGCAAGCACGGACACGAGAATCAGAAGAGTACAAAGAAGCCAAGCCTCAGCCAAAGCCTTAGCAAATTTTCATCTCCAAGGGCCATTCTTGCATTTCTCCAAAGTTATTTATAACTTGAAAAAGAGGAAAGAAAGAGAAGGGCCAAAAGTGTAAACTTCTCAAACTCCAACAGTTTTAACTGTCGAAGAAGGAGCGGGAACATTTACTGTTCACCCATCGTTCCCAAAATTACCTCGCTATCAAATTAAAGGGCAAATCCAAATTA
>BQNB010160603.1:0-14779 GCA_026074375.1 Tanacetum coccineum | reverse complement strand
GCTCGAAAGGGCTTATAACTATAAGGCCAAAAACTCCCTTATATTTCCAAGTGCCCAAGGGTCTTACAGAAAAGACCCAAGGGCACAGCGGTAAGGGATTGTGTATAAAGGAGGGTTGATGAGAGTAGAGACCCGGGTTCGAGTCTTGCTCACCCGGGTTTCCTCTTATCCCCCTTTTTTTTTTACAAAAACTTTTTAAACAAACTTGTAGAACATATGAAGCTTATTATTTTTCATAACTACAACTATTTGAGAAAAGCTAAAAATAAGCTGGAAAAAGGGCTTTTTGTTGGCAGTGGCTTATATTAGTCTAAGAGGATTTTTAACTAAACTACTTGGCATTTTTGGAACTAAATAAGCTAGAGTAAAGTACATAAGCTAAAGGAAACCTACACCTAGCCTTGATAAACCAAAAAGATAGAAAATAGTCTTACTAAATAAGCTGAATAAGCCAAAATGAGTCATTGAAAAAGGCAGCAGTACCAACTTGTTAAGTTAGCACTGCCAGGCTATTATAGAACTAATAAGCATGATTTATTAACAAATAAGCAAAGGCAGATATTAAGTTTTGTCTAGTAAGCATAAAGGAACCATAAATAAGCAAAATTAACTACAGGAAAAGCACAGACAAGAGAATAAGCTCTAAAGGCAAAAACTACTAAGAAAACAGTCTAAAGGGGCATGGTTGGCAGCTTTTTTTCAAGGGACTTATTCAATAAGCTGACCACCAACTTGCATACACATGAACTTAGACCACAAATAAGCAGGGAAAAGCAAAGAACAAGCAATTTATCAAACAAATAAGCCAAGAAAATGAGCAATTAAGAAGCTGTTTCAGCAACTTCCAACACCTAGCATATTTTACAATTATTTTGACCAACAACAAATCTAAAAGAACAAACACAAAGAGACTAAGAACTACTGAATTTCAATCTTTTGACCCAAATAAACCTAAAATCACACCAAACTCATACAATCTCAAATCAAACAAAAGAAATAAAGACTTGACAGCAACATGGTAACAGATCCACACATAAGCATATTAAGACTTGGGAAATGAAACTTAAAACACAAAAGCTCAAACAAACAAACCTTAATGATTAATTAAAGCTAAGAAAACTTGAACCAAAGAGTTTTACACAATCTGACCCTCAAACAAAGATCAAATAAGCATATATCATTGAGTAAAAAGAGCTTATAAGCCAGCTTAAAGGATTAGCAGTACAAAGCTATGATAAGACAGATTTTTATAAGAGCTTGAAAACTAGGAATTTCATTAAGTAAAGATGATTACAAAGGCTTAAATGTGAAACACAGAATTTAAAAACATAATAAAAGACATTAAAAGTAAATTAAAACTAAAAACTACTCTCCTCCCTTTCTCTGTCTCTTTCCTCCTTTTATAATCCGTCCAAGCTTCAAGTCTTTGTGCTTGTTGTGTTTTTGTTGTGAGAGGAAAACCAAAGACTTCATCATGACCCTTCAATAAGCCTTGGTCACCACTCCAATGAATCCTAGCCTTTGATTTCAATCGTCCAGTAAAACAACATAGGATTGCCAGCGTGTGTATGGTGTCATGTGAAGGGGGGACCAAGGGTAGCACATGGGTTGTGGGGTTTTGTGGTGGTGACAGGTTTGGACTGGTGTTGCAGGGAAAAACGAGGTGTGAAAGTGATGGGGGGTGTGATTGAATTTGGCGGGAAATGGTATTTAGGGGTTAGGGTTTATGTTTATAACTGGGTGTAGGGATGAAGGTTTGGCAAATGGGAAAAAATAGCCACTGAACGTATATATGTCAGTTGCATCCATCGTCCTTGTATGTTTCACATTTGGTCCCTGGGGTTTATGGGTTATCACACCGTTAGTCCTTTTGGACTAACAATGTTAGTCCTTTAGGGACTAACGGTGTAGGGATAGTGGTGTTAAGTATTAACACCCGTTGAGTGGTTTAAAAAAGAGAGTTGGGCCGGTTGGTTATAAATGGTTTGGGCCGGGTAGTATAAAATGGGTTTTGGGCTTTTAAGGTTTTATTAATATAAAGTGGGCTGATCCGGGCCCACTAGGTGGGTACGGGTGGGCCCACTTTTAGAAATTTAGGTTTTCGGGTTCGGTTTTAGATGCCCTTTCCAATGCCATATCCCGGGGTTGACTTTGACTTCGTCTTTACTTCATTAATTGCACAAACGTCGTCGAGTCGATCCGGGAATTTTCGTTTTAGCTCCGTTTTCAATCCTTTTGAACCCTTGACCTCAGTTTTTCGCGCTCTTTCCAAATCCGTGCTCGGTTTTGTCCGTTTTAGCTTTGTTTTTGTCCTTTAGTGAATATCCGGTACCTGCACAGTATAAACACAAAAACAGGCATATTTATGGCATTTTATGTGCGTTTTTGGTCGTTTAGGGTCGATTTTAAAGGTAAAAGGTATGTGTAATTAAACGCATACCAAAATCCCCCATACTAAGACATTGCCGTGTCCTCACGCAATGCTATGAAGTAAGCACTTAGAAAACTAAGAATCTCGATCCATTTGCGACCACAAGGGAATCAGCTCGTGACGTCTACTTAAAAAGACGAATTATTGCTGTCACAAAGGTAGAAATAGTCGAATGGCAAAACTACAAGCATCTTGACTGGATTACTGTACGAAGGGATGACGATGTTCTCTACAAGTTCAAAGAAGGCGACTTCCACAGACTAAGGATCTAAGACATTGAAGAGATGATGCTTCTTCTCGTGCAAGCGGAAAGTGTCAAATCTCAACGTTAAGAACGTGTTGCATTTAATGTCTCCTTAAGAATGTTCACAAGAAGCGTTGTCATCCAAAGGCGAGTGGAAGGATCTTGCCATATTGGGTGTAGAAAGCTATCAAAAAGAACTCTCAACCTCACAAAGCCTGACACGTAAAGATCCAATTGAGAAGAAGACGATTGCTTTATACACCATACTCGACCAATGAGGATTCATCTACGAAAACAAAGGACAAGAAGAACAGACTGATGCGCTATCTGCGAACTACACAAGTTCAGCGATGGTACTCTCGTGATGTTCACGGACTGATCCTATATGATCGCCTCAAGGGTATTAGAATTGAGCTATCTGCCACAATAGACTTTCATGACCAACGGAGGACAAGCAAATGACAAGATAGCTATGATTAGGGCCCCAAATGACAAAGGCTAAAGACAAGGAGGATAATGCGGAGTTTGGAGAGATTTGTTGGTGGAAGACCATACGGGGGTGACTTTCGGCTACTACAACAGACCATATGATTTATCATATGTAGTCTACTCAATCTCTAATCAAGGGTCAATCCTCTAAATTTTTTATCTTGTGATATAAATAGTGTAGTGTTTTGGTGACAACTAAGATTGTGCTCGAGTACTAAGTTTTCAAGACATTTCTTAGTTAAATTCCATTCTTTCAAATAATTGTACTCAGACCATCTTATAATCCTTACAAAGTTGAGGCGGGAGCATTAACATGTTCCTATTTGATAGCATATATATTTTGTCCCTAACCGGTTAATCAAATTGATATCCAAAACATCAAGGGATTAACATTTTGGATAAGGGGAGAAAATATGATTAACCAGGACACTAATTGTTTATTGACCAGGCAAGTCGATCATATAAAATGGAATCAATGCACTCCACACCTAGCATGTACTACGATTACGATGCACATGTTAAGGGGGAGCTTTTAAGTGATGATGAAAAACTCTCAAAGTGTAAATCTTTTGATATTTATATCAAACACTTTGATTGAAATTTTCAATGTTTTTGGAAGGATCGTGATGAAATACCCAAAAGACCGACCATGTTCTTAAATGAATGAAGTTATAAGGCAGTTAGGCTTAGGTATTCAAATCCCATGATCCAGCCAGAACCAGAGGGATCTACCCAGGGATATCCACTAGTTAGAGTAGAAGTCCTTAGGTATGATTAAAATGTGAGAAAAGTGAGAATAGGGGAATAAATGCCGACTTGAGATGGAGCTAACACTGGAACAAACCACAACAGGTGTACGCTTATGAAGTTCTGGTATGCAGTGAAGGGGTTGAAGAATGAAAAAGAAATGTAAGGATAAAGGGTGAAAAGAAAGAAGCCCTCAATACACTTAGGCAGAAACCGGGTCAATTAATTTGCTGTCAGAAGCATTAGTTGTTGTTAACTATTGAGTAGTCATGGAACACAGTGACGCTATGCCACCCTCCCTAGCCAAGCAAGGTCTCTAAAAGGACTCTTGCTCTGAATTTACTCTACGGAGGATTTATCTACGCTTTCTATCGACCTCTCCTCGAGTTAGTTGAGATTGAAATGGTGGCAGTTCTGCTCCAGACCCTCGATCCACTAAAATTAAAAGTGCACTATTGGAGTCTAGATGCAAAAGTGCGATATCCTTTAATCTCATTAGGACTCTTGTACATATCATTAGCTTTTATCTCAACCTTACAACGTGAATATCATGTAATATCATTAGAAGTCCTACGCAGATTTGTGATTTTTGCCCATGTTACATCGAGTGGATACTTAGTTATTTCACAAATGAGATGGAATTCTGCTTGAGCCAACATCATACAAGCCTCATGGTAGCGTAATTGTGCTGATTCTTTATGATCTAATACTTTGTGAACAACTGGAAAGTAAAAGATGGGTGCGATTACTATCAAGAATCAAACTATGTTCCAGGAAAGCGGATTCAAACGGTTGTTAATGGAATTTTTTGTAATGATGAACACTCTCGGTGTGTCCACACAAAAATAATTTTGCAAGTGATACTCTAATTGATTTTCAATCAATTTTCTAATATCAATCGCGGTAGATAGTAACTCACTGGTTCACTCCAATTTCTGTCTGCTTGTGGAGACGCTTTCCGATATGAGAACATGCTGAGTACCGAAGAATCTACATACTTATGTGTTAGAACAGATTCAATACTACTGCTGGAAATCCTGTCAAGATCGATTCTTTTAATTGAATCTATCTGATCAACAGGTCGTTCCTCCACGGATCTGAAAGGTTACTCCAATCATACCTAGGCGAATGACCAACTACCGCCATATTGGATCCCCCCGCTTATTGCCTAATCTGTTTATTATGCAGGCTATTTAAAGATAGGTGGTGGAGGTCTGATTCAGATGGCTCAAAAGATCCATAGACAATGCCTCAATACCCGACCGACAAACTTAAGGTCCATAATGTAAGCTCACAGTTCATGTTCATAGACATCCGATAATCTGATACCACAATCTTTCTCGAAGTGTCGAAGTGTTAAAGTTAAAGATTGCAAAAAAGATGCAAACAATTAAAGACTTTTCAAGAATGGTATGAGCATGTCGGTCAGAAGTCGCATAGTACACAGAGCTCTGGCGAAGAGATTATGCTTTGGTTTGATGATCTCATGTTGCTCAAGATCACAATGTCAAATACAGTCTAGGAAACAAGCTCAATCCTAAAGTTAATGATCACTACAACTATTCACCAAGAGAAAGTCAAGAGTACGAGCTAAATGACTAAAAGATAAAGCATAGTATGCTAGGTTTAAAGATTTTTTAAATTGGCAGTGACCTCCCTTAGGGGGTCGATTGTTAGAAAACACGAAAGTGTCGGTCACTTCCAAAGTTGTATAGGTCTTAGCTCGTAGTCTAGTATATTGATAGATTTGTAATCTAGTTGCGGCAACAAAGGCCATGGGAGGCCCATCCTAGACCCATGGACGGACACTTTAGGTACTATCCTAAACCCTCTCCTGCCTTGGAGAGGGCGTTGGTTTGTTTTCATTTTTCCAATATTCCCATTTATATTCAATTCATCCATTTTCTCTATTCCACTCTAATTCTAACCCACATCTCACTCTTGTTCTTGGTATGATCATTAGATTACTAGTATTCTACACCTTTTTTTATTTGTGATAAAAACTTATAAAAAACACTAAGTTGTAGATTAATATAAAAGCAAAGTTGTAGAAAACCTGAAAACAAACAACTTTAATAAAAGAAATTATTTTTGAAAATCACTAAATAAGCTGAAAATTAGCTTAAAACATGACAGAACTACTTAACTATATATTTTTGGTGTTTTTCTAAATTTAATTAGCTCAAAAACTAAGATAAGCAATCCCTATTACTAATTAAGCTAATTTTAAGATATACCTAAACTAATAAGCTAAATTTGACTAGAAAAGAACAAGCAATAAGCTATAAAACTAGATTAAGCACATAACAAGACTTGAGATCCAAACAGTCCTAGCAGGGGTCTAATAGCTTATTTTTCAATAAGCTATTAGATCCTTATGGGGATATGACTTAAGCAGGCTTAAACTAGAGCTAATAAGCTACCTAAAACTGATTTTGAAAATGAATTTGAAATCAAAGTGTTTGATGAAAAAGCTAAATGAAAATAGCCTAGAAACACAGAACATACTGAGTTGGTTTTTGGATTTCAAAAAGACAAATGGCTTAATTGCCAGCTTAAAACAGATTGCTTAATAAACTAATTTTCAAAAACTAAATGCAAACACCTAAACTATGACCTATAATCTACTTTGATTCTGAAAATTAAAATCTAAAAACTAATTTAGCCTCCTGAAAATTCAACTTGAAAATGGCCTGATGTGAGTTAATACTGCTGATGCAGTTTGCATATTTTGAACCAAAACTCAAATCCAAATGTGCAGACCTATAACTCTTGATTCTATGCTTTTAAAAACACAAACTAAGGACAAATTTAGCATTAACCTTTACTAAATTGATTTGAAACTAAAAATTAAAATGAACCTTAACAGATTTAAACTAAAAATAACCTAACTGATGAAAAAAACTCATTATCCCTATCCTAGCTTATAAGTTTAGTACAAAAAGACTTAGTTGAAAGATTAAAACCAAAAACTTTAAGACCAAATGGTCTATAGCAGTACTAACTTGTGGTTAGTACTGCTGAGCCAAACACCCCTTATTTTTATGAAAAGTCATTTAAGCTTATGAAATTTGACTCTAATGAACAAAACTAAGTTACCAGATATTAATAAGCATTTAACAGTCCTATTAAGCATATAACAACAATCAAATAAGCTAGAATAACAAACAATAAGCTAATGCTACTTATTTTTGGTTTTTTAATTGATTTTTAAGACAGAATATGAAAGCAAAGATTTAAAACTAAAAATCAACTACAATAAGCATAAATCTACTATAAAGAGCATTAATCAGCTAACTAAGACAGAAATAAGCTAATAGATAAGTAAATGAAACAAACAGCAAACAAAGACAGAATTAAGCTATAAATTTAAAGACAGAAGAAGTAAATTGATGCAGAACCTGAAATCCCAGCTAAACAGGGATTAATGCTCAAATAGAGCTTATGTCTACAAGCTCTGGCTTATTCAAAATAAGCCAGTGAGGTCTATGGACCCTTCCAGGTTTGGTCCATCATCCAAGTTTAAGCTGTGGTACATTTGAGGGAGAATTTGAGTATGAATGAGCTTATTTAAGCTATTTGAGCTTAAATGAGCATATGACTAGCTTAAGTAGCTTATTAAGAGCTTATTGAAAATTTTAAACCATATTGCATTAAGTAAGACATATTTAAACACAAACTTAACTATGAAAAGCAACTTTTATTAATGAAAACGAGATTACAATACTTAAAAGAAAGGTTACAAGTATTTAAATGACATTAAAATTGAAAATTACATGATAAGCTAAAATTATTATCTAAAAATTAACTAAAAACTAACTCCGGTGTGTGTGAATGTGATGGGCTTTTTATAGCCTGTAAATGAAGCTTCTAGGTCTTGGATCACGCTCCTCTCTCCTTTGATCTTGGCCTTACATTCTCTCCCATCATTGGTTCCTCAATCGTACCGTAGGATTAGATTTGATCACACGGATTTCCAACGTGGCATTCCGTGTGTTAGAGCCATTGTGTGCTTTTTTTACACTTACTTTAGTGCAAATTCTTTGTCCTTGATATGTTTCTTGTCAGACCCGCATGACCTCCTTTGTACAATTGCAATTAACCCTTTAATTTTGGCATGAGGTTAAGTGGAGGTGATGATGAATAGTAAAAAAACACTCGCGCCATTTTAATCGTTAGTTAGGGTGTTTGACTCGGGAAATTTAGGCTTTCACCTGGGTTTATAAAAAGAAAAGGGATTGGGCCGGGTTATATAAATGGGTTATATAAGATAACGAGTGTTAGCTTTTATTAATAGAAAGTTAACACCGTTAGGGCTTTAAGGGTTATTTGTGAAATATGTTTAACAATGAGGGGCTGTTTTGGGAATTTTTGGGTTTTGTCATTTAGTGAGTTGACTTTGGTTGACAAAGGGTTGACTAGAGTTGACTTTTGACCCTTCTTGGTATCAAATCCCTGGCTTTTGTACACTCTTTCCTATCTCTTGCACTCTTTTCCATCTCGTGCTCGGTTTTGTCTGGTATTTGACCATTTTCTTGTGATATTTGCATTATCCGTACCTACATAATCAAAAAGACAAAACAAGCAATATACAAGAATTTTATGCACAATTTTATCCTTTTTAGAGACATTTTTGATATAGAAAGGATATGTGATTTCTCACATATCAATGGACAAAGTGAGCATACAACTCAGACATTGGAGGATATGTTAAGAGCGTGTGTGATCGACTTTGGTGGCAGTTGGGATGTTCACCTACCGTTAGCTAAATTTTCTTATAACAATAGTTACCATTCGAGTATTTGATGTGCTCCGTTCGAGGCACTGTATAGAAAGAAATGTAGGTCTCCCATTTTGTGGGCTGAAATCGGTGAGAGTAGATTGATTGGACCATAATTAGTGCAAGAGACGATTGACAAGGTAGTCTTGATAAAGGAAAAGCTCAAAGCTGTGAGAGATTGTCAAAAGAGCTATATTTATAATAGGCGCAAGCTACTAGAGTTTGAGGTTGAGGATCAAGTGTTACTGAAAGTGTAAGGAATAAATTCAATCGGCCCCAGCCCCCCAACAGACTTTTCACTTGCTCCTAACCAAGCTTAAAAAACGAAATCACTGCTAAATATCATAAAATTGCTAACACTACGTAATTTGGCAACTGAACTTTTCTTACTCCCTCGACATTTAATTATATCTTAAGTGAATGTGCTATTTTGAATTTCAACCATGGATCAACGTTTTGCAAAATACTATGCTTCACGTTCCACCCGAGAATAATGAGTTTGAAGGCGAGATCATCCCATGTAGCGACTTTCGTCTCGGCACATCCCAACCTTGCGGCTAAGTGACTAGGCTTTTGACACCCCACAGAGACTAGTATCGGGACTCAAGGACCTAAAGTTTCAAAAACTCTCAGGTTTCCCGTATATGCATAGCTTTAAAATAGAATAGTTAAAGTTCAAAAGCATATTTGAATTTAACAAAAAGAAATCTATTTATTTCAAACTTAATATTAGACATTTATGCAATTATAACCCTTGACCTTTTAGAAGGTTGCAACATCGGTTGTGAGCAGGCAAGATGCAGCAAACTTTTATCAGTCTCGGATTTTTATTCTTACGATGGGCTTTCTTTAGAAGACTACCACATCGGTTGTGAGCCGGCAAGAGGTAGTAAACTTTTATCAGCCCACAGCTTTTATTATTATTATTATTATATTATTATTATTATTATTATTATTTTATTATTTTTTTTATGAAATTTTTTTTTGAAAAATTCAAGTATAAGTTTGAACTGAGACTAAAATTTTTGCTATATATTACATAAAAATTGTTGATTTAAGTTTAATCTTCAAAAACAGCACGTATATTAGTCCGGTTAAGAGCTTATGGGAGAAAAAATCACAAATTACATACATGAGCTCTTAAGATTTCCAACTAATCCTTGTTTAGCATCCCACTCATACTTAACTCTATCATTTTTCGTTCTTCGCAAATTTCTGCGAACGCTTAGCCTAAAAGTTAAGGAACAAGGTAGAGCTCAACACGCTCGATCGAGTCAAAATTTACTCTTATTCTACCCAGCAAGAAAGTCAAAATTGTGACAAAAACACTTATTTTATTTTTGAAAATTTTAAAATTTTTCATTTTTTTTGAAAATTTTGGTGGGAAAACGGGGTACGTAAGAACAACGGGCAAAAGTAGGTAAGATTATATCGAAGATATACTACCCCATACTAAAATTAAACATTGTCCTCAATGTTTCCTAGCCTAAGACTTAAAAACCCCATACTAGAACTCAAAAAGGTCGAATGCATAACTCAAGCCTAAAGAAAGTATTACAAAAATTTTTAGCCGTTTATCAAGTGTGGTAAAAGATAAATGTTAGTCGATAATAATCTTTAGGATATCGAATTTCCCCAAACTAATGGCAAGCAAAGGCTAGGAAGCTCGAGTGGACCGGGACAAAACACCGAACACGAGAGTCTTCAGAAAATTTTTGGGTCAATCCTGCAAACAATCACAAGTACAAACAACACGAATCGGACGAGTACAAGCCTCCTCACATCACAAAGAAAAAGAAGATAGAAGGATAAGCATGGGGTGCCTCCCACGAAGCGCTTTGTTTTTGGTAACCGAGTCACATAGCTTGACTCGATCCCCGAATTCATTCGTCCTTGGAGAGAGTGTGGAGATCCTGGACTACCTTGGGTGGTAAGTCCCCTCCGAAGTAATGCTTCACACGATGACCATTCACCTTAAAGTTCGGACCATCGGGTTGAGATAACTCAATGGTTCCGTATGGAAAAACTGGGTGATGTTGAAAGGTCCTGACCAATCGAGTTTAAGCTTTCCCAAGAATATCTTTAGACGAGAGTTGAAGAGTAAAACTCGATCACCAACATTGAAAATATGGTTTTTGATCTTTGAGTCGTGAAGCTTCTTCGTCCTCTCTTTATAAATCAAAGAATTCTCGTAAGCTTGATCACGAAGTTTATTAAGTTCATTAAGTTGAAGCTTAAACGTGATCACACCGGCGGTTTTTAAGAATCGCAGTTAAGCCAATATTTCAAACCTGTATCTTTTTATGCTCAAAACTCGATAGGTAAATGGCAAGACTTTTCGTACACTAACTTGTAAGGCGTACAACCAATTGGTGTTTTAAAAGCAGTACGAAATGCCCACAAAGCGTCATCTAGTTTGTCAGACCATGAGGCACAGTTTTCTCCAACCGTCCTTTTCTATGAATATCTGTTTTTTTATGTTTAAACCGCGATTTGACACCTCTACTTAACCGCTCATTTGAGGGTGATAAACGGTAGCTAAACGATGAGTGACTCCATACTTAGACATTACTTTAGCAAACCGACACGATCGCTTATAATAGCTCTAGGTGTACCGAATCGGGCAAAAAGGGATTTTAAAAACTTAACTACAACTCTAGCATCATTTGTGGGTAGCGCCTTTGCTTCAACCCATTTTGAAAGATAATCAACGGCTACGAGAATGTATTTATTTCCACGTGAAGACGGAAATGGTCCCATGAAATCAATACCCCATACATCGAAGATTTCACAAACTTGGATAGCGTTTTGAGGCATCTCATCTCGTTGCGAAATTTTACCTTGTCTTTGACATGTATCACAAGATTTGATCATTGAATGGGCATCTCGATATATGGTAGGCCAAAAGAAACCTGCATCAAATACTTTTTGAGCAGTTGAGAATGCACTATGTGGCCTCCCGATGGGGCTCATGACACTCTTAGAGGATTTCAAGAGTGCTTTTGCCCATAGCACCCACCGTCGAATGATTGATCCGCATCCAAGTAACGAAAAAGATAGGGATAGCTAGAAATAATGTTTAACATCCTTAAAAAACTTCCTCTTTTGTTGAGTTGTCATTCCTTTAATGATAAAATTTCCCGCATGGTAATTTGCATAGTCCGCAAACCATGGGGTACTTTCACTAGAAATAACTCCAAGAGTTTCTAATGGAAAATGTTCATTTATGCCTTGTTCTCTCACACATCCTATGAGGATTCTCAATCTAGATATATATCTGCACCGTAAAAAAAAAAAAAAAAAAAAAACAAGGTTTCTCACGTCCTTTTTTTATCACGGATGGTGATATCAAATTCTTGTAGGAGAAGAACCCACCGGAGCAACCTCGGATTAGCGTCTTGTTTGTTCATAAGGTACTTTAAAGCCGATTGATCCGTATACACTATGCTTTTGGATAAGACAAGATATAGTCGTAACTTTTCAAAAGCATACACCACGGCAAGCATTTCCTTTTCCGTGGTAGTGTAATGAATTTTGAGCTCTGTCCACTAAATCTTGCTACATAATTATAGGCGGAAAAGTGCTTCATCTTTCGTTGTCCTAGAACCGCACCAATCGCGAAATCACTTGCATCACACATGAGTTCGAAAGGTAGGTTCCAATTCGGGACAACTAAGATAGGAGCTTCGGTAAGCTTCTTTTTAAGGGTCTGAAAAGTATCAATACAATCCTTAGAAAACACAAACGGTGTTTCCTTCTCAAGAAGGTGAGTCATTGGTCTAGCAATCTTAGAAAAGTCTTGGATAAATCGGCGGTAAAATCCTGCATGACCTAAGAAACTCCTAACACCTTTTACGGTAGTCGGGTGAGGGAGCTTAGCGATAACATCGACTTTAGCACGATCGACCTCAATTCCCGACTTTGAAATTTTATGACCTAACACAATTCCTTCTTTACACATAAAGTGGCATTTCTCCCAATTAAGAACTAAATTCGTGTCTTCACACCGTTTTAGCATCTTTTCTAAATTGGAGAGGCACGAATCAAAACTATCCCCAAAAACCGAGAAATCATCCATAAATACTTCCATATGACATTCGATTGATATAATCCTCGTGCTCTCTAACAATTCCTGGAGGAATCGTGATAAGTTCACCGGTGAACTCATGGTAGAGAGGATCACTTTTGGGAGAAAAAGTTTTAAGTTGTGGTTCATGATCGAAAAATACTTAGGGAGAGAGTAAGCAAACTTTCAAGATAGATTATGTCTCCTTCCGAGTCTTAATAACCTTCTTCAATATACGTAGGAACTTCGATAGCTAGAAAAGCCTTGATCTCATCATTATCGCCTCCTGGGTCGAAACATTCAGCCTCATCAATTAGAGCATCATACAAAATTCTTTTCCAATCGTTCGTTTTACATTCCAAATCAAATAAATTATCATTCTCTTCGAAAGGTTGTTCATCGATGAATCCCTCGAGAATAGAAGCAATGCTTTTCATAGGAGTAGATAGATCATGGTGAAGTAGAATCTCAATGTCGTCTCTTGGAGTGAGACACTCATCTTTATTAGAATCAGAAAGAGGTGTGACTAGGAAAGTCGACTCATCAAGGTTGGAATCATAAGAATCCTTGCACTCGATGTCCTCTAACACCTCATCAAAAAGAGGGTTTATTTCACTAGAGATGAAATTGACATCAAATTCGAAAAGAGGGTTAGAGAAAGTCATGGAATCATCACGTGGAACGTTAATGGAAGATAAATCATCACATGAAGGTAAAACGTTCTTACTATCACTCCTGGATGTATCCTCAGATTCTCTTAGGATTGGGACAATTTCCTCAGCACTAAAAGTACTAAGGTGCTCGTCCCCCATTATGAGAGAATCCTTGGGTTCAAT
Source organism: Tanacetum coccineum (assembly GCA_026074375.1). Lineage (NCBI taxonomy): Eukaryota > Viridiplantae > Streptophyta > Magnoliopsida > Asterales > Asteraceae > Tanacetum > Tanacetum coccineum. Next base: position 1,186 of record BQNB010160603.1, on the reverse strand, counting down.
AGACGGTAAGGTGGATGTTATTACAAAAACCGAAGAAACTTGAGGTGTTTTGTTTGAATGAAAAATGCTCTCCTTGCAAATAACTTTAAAATTCTTCAAACAAGGCGTGATACGAGTTTGGTGTTTAGCCGTCGGCTCTACGAGATACTTCACTTCCTGCTTTTCATTTTCATCGTCGGCATCTTCCGGTGAGGGCAAGCAAACTAGAGCAGGTTCGTCGGTGAACTTCTTAAAACTATCCTTGCATGAGTCATTAACCATTTTGATTGACTCGTTTACATGATTTTGAGGATGTTTTGACGTGCCATCGACATGAAAAATTATTTTTTCATTTTCGTCCCTTAAAATAAGTTCTCCTTTATACACATCAATTAAAGCTCGACTAGTTCTTAAAAAGGATCTTCCTAAAATGAGAGGTACTCGAGGATCGGCTTTAAAATCGACAACAACAAAATCTATAGGAAAATGAAATTTCCCAACTTTGACAAAAACGTCTTCGACGAGTCCTTTAGGATAAGTAATTGATCGGTCTGCTAACTCTAAAGTCATCCGAGTTGGTGTAAGTTCCGGCAGAGAAAGCTTTTTCCAAATAAAAAGAGGCATAAGATTTATGCTCGCGCCAAGATCGGCCAAGGCGTGACATACATCCATTCCTGGGAAATTACATGGAATAAGAAACTTGTCGGGATCTCCAAGCTTTTCGGGAAGCTTTTTGAGGAGCATCGCTGAGCAATTATCGTTCAACGGTATCTTAGCTAACTCAAGCAACTTTTCCTTATTCATGAGCAAACTCTTAATTGTAGGAGCAAATCTTGGCATCAAAAGTAAAGCATCCGCGAAACTAATATCGAAGCGCAAATCTTGAAAGATTTGGAAGATCTTCTCCATTTGATTCGAAGCTTTGTCACGGGACTTTTGATCATCACGTCGTGAAGGATATGGAATATTTGGCTTAGGTAAACTCTTTGGAATATCGGATTCCAGAATGGGAGTGGTTTTAGGCAAAGTCTTCGGAACATCGGGTTCCGGAATAGAAATGAGGATAACCGGAGGTGGGATTTGAGCGGTACTGAGCGGTACTTCCTTGGAAATTTATTTTCTCTTTATCCGTTGTCTCCTCGGTTTCTCGTTCCACTACCTTTTTAGGAGAAGGATTAGTAGGAATCGAAGGTCCCTCGTAAGCAAC